>CM077152.1:58561677-58792020 GCA_039583875.1 Platanthera guangdongensis | reverse complement strand
GGAAAGGAGAGCTAGGGCTTCGGTCTTCCTACAGATGGCAAACTCGGCTCCGGGCTGCCGAGCCTTGCTCCAGGCGGTCGAATCTCTGCTGGGAGATAAATACTAAATCCATGTAACTTGAAACTAATAGTGGTACAAACTCTTTCTTTATACGATTCTCTGATCCATAGGTAAATTCAGATAAAACATGTTTGAAATATAATCAAATAGTTCATATGTTTTTTTTGAATTATAAAAGTATTTGAAAAACACGAGTGTTTTCTTATAATGATTACATATCTAAAGCATTATCAGCATCTGTTGGGTATTATATCCACAACGTACCTGATTTGAAGAAGCCCCTGAACAAGCTAAGGTAAATAGACAATGTATTTGACAAAATATTTCAAGTTGTGCTTGCAGTTATTCCACGCTAAGTGCACACCAATGTCAGGGTGCAGTAGGTCAATATACACGGGTCTGCACGACGTAATCCCTCGTTGAGCAGATCAGTGTGTTGGCCTACGTGTACTCTCTCTATTGAGTGTACTTATTTTCAAGTACAGGGCTGTGTTAAGGCAAGAGCGGACAAGGAGCAAGGATGGGTCAAGGAGCACCTCATGGGTGGAAAGACGAAAAATCGTCTAAGTGTAAATCGATGAGAATCACTAGTGATTCTCGCCGAATCGTCGAGAATCATTGGCTGATTCTCGCCGACTCGATCCAGCTACTTCAAAGCGAGCAACTTTGATGCTAAGTAATAATCGACGAGAATCACCAAGTGATTCTCGCCGATTCGGCGAGAATCACTGGCTGATTCTCGCCGTCTCGACCCGGTTAAATCAGAACGTGCAATCAAGTCAACATCGACGAGAATCATCTTTGATTCTCGCCGAATCGACGAGAATCACCTTTGATTCTCGCCGAATCGACGAGAATCACCTTTGATTCTCGCCGATTCGACGAGAATCACCTTCGATTCTCGCCGATTTTGACTTAGGCGATTTTCTGGAAACCGCTGGACCGGATTCTGCCGCTGGCGCTGCTCTGAACCGGGGTTAGGGTTTCTTCAGGTGAGACCCATAACGGTTATATTGGAGTATTTCCACCGTATAAATATACGAGTATTTTGAACAGAAATCAGACAGAAAGAAATACGCGAGCCGCCGACCGTGACCTAGATCGCGATATCTGCTCCGCCGCCGTCGCCGCTCGTGCAAGTTGTTCGCCGACCTTGATCGTGATTTCTTCCAGATCTTCCGGCGACAGAAGCTTAGCCAAGCTTAGAGTCTCACGCGTCTAACCAGAGATCCTTTGTCTCTTGATTTGTTGATCGGGAAAACCTTCCCCGTCCGAATCGATCGAGACGATCGATCCTAGTGTGACCGTTGGAAGACCTAGCTAGCTTCGCTACGAAGTTTGAATCTCAAAGTACTGCAGCCGCACACCGTTGTGGCCGCCGATCCCGTGAACCAAGCCGCCGCCCATCTTGCCGCCGCCGGTTCCGGGGAGATTCTCTCCAAGAGAGATCTAGGGTTGTGGACTCTTCGTGGACTTCAAGAACACATCGTCAACGAAGAGGGACACCTTAGTCTCCAAAAGTAGTTTGTATTTCTTGTACATTCTAGTTTATTTTTGTTGTAAAGGAACGTTGGTTCCTAGTTGTAAGGGTTGGGTGCAACCCGTGTTGTGGGAGTGTTGACTCCTATGTGTGGAAGGGTTCCTTCCGATAGTGCAAGGATTGGATTTCAATCCTGTTGGTGAAGAGACCGAGTCGTCCCTTGTTGGGAGATAGGTCGAATGGGGAAAGTGGATGTACCCAAATCGGGGAACCGCTATAAATAGCTTGTGTACTCTTTTTACTGTGCTGTTTTGTTTTCGTGTGCAGGTATAATTTTAATTCCGCAAAAACGCTGCACGTCACCTATCCCCCCCCCCCCATAGGTGAAGCTAATTGACACTAGTTGGACTTTCAAGTGGTATCAGAGCCAGGTTACTCATCAAAAAGGTTAACACCTTGAGTTGAATCCTGCCGCTAGTGTCAAGAAGAAGGCAAACATCTACTATGGACGGGCTCAAGTTCACAGGCAAGATCCCAGTGTGCACCAGGCTCAACTTTCCTATCTGGAAGGAAAGGATCCGGTTCTACATGGAAGCAGGTCATCCTCGACTCTTCATGATCGTGGAGAAGGGACCTTATGTCCCCACTAAGGTCTCCACCATAGATCCTACCAAGAAAGTGCCAAAGAAAATTTCTGAAATGGACAAGGACGAGATGGTGCTGGTGGGACTTGACAAGAAGGCGCAGAACATTCTGGTCAGCGCGGTCGATGACTCTATGATGCAGAACTTCTGCAACTGCAGGACAGCAAAGGAGATCTGGCACTGCCTGATTATCCTAATGGAGGGCACTGATGAAGTAAGGGATGATCGGAGATCCCTCCTGAACCAGAAATATGAGGCTTTCAGACAAGGGCCTAAGGAAGAGATCGGAGTCACCTTCGAGAACTTCCTCAAGATTGTCAATGCGCTCAAAGGATATGGAAGAGTGTTCACTGATGGTGAACTTAATGATAAATTCCTTAGGTCCCTTACGAAGGAATGGGACACAAAGATCTGCGCCATCCGAGAGTTTGGCAGACTTGCTGAAACAGACCCGCAAATTCTGTTTGGGAAGCTGATGTCCTATGAGCTTCAACTGAACACCAGGAAAGCAGAAGAAGAAATAGAGAAGGCTGCAGCCAAAGAAATGATTGTGGCTCTAAAAGCCATTCACTCCAGAAAAGGTAAGGGTGTGGCGTCATACCGTGCCAGGAAAAAGGATGAGGAGGAGGACTCCGAGCCATGCTCCTCCAGCTCTGAGCTGTCTGAGGAGGATTTCTCCCTCATCACCCGAGAATTCAAGAAGTTCCTCAAGATGAGGAATCAAAGAAAGAGAGACGGCTCCTCCTCCAGGCTTCAAAAGAAAAATTATTCTTCTGACAGGTATACTTCTAAACCGAACAAACATCGCTCCTCTGACATTATTTGTTTTGGATGCAATAAGCCAGGACACGTCGTGGCCGACTGCTACCTCAGCAAGAGAGAAAAAGGGAAAGGAGAGGAGCACAAATCCTCTAGAGATAAGAAGAAAGAGCGGAGCTACATCGCCAAAAGGCCAAAGACACTGAGTGAGTCTGATTCTTCAGACTCCAGTGATGATGAGGAAACCTACTTCGGGCTGGTGGGTCGCTCCGACTCAGAAGGAGAATGTCCCCCATTTACTGGGAAGGTAAAAGCTCACACCCCTCTCTCCGACTCTGAATCTGATCCTGAGTCTTAGGATGATGACCCTGAGGATAGCCTTTCGGCCCGTGAAGCTGAGCTCCTCGAGAAGTATGAGCTTCTGCTCAACACTTTCGAGGAGTGCCGTAAGAGATTGAAGGCTGAGAAAAAGGAAGTGAAATTCCTTAAGGGTGAGAGTGTCTCCCTAAGGGAAGAGATCACCAGTTTGATTTCTCTCCGACAGGAGCACCTTGACCTGACTTCAAAGCATTCAGAGTCTCTTAAGCTCCTTGATCTTAAGCAGGAGTAAGTCGACAAGTTGGAAGAACAACTTGCGGCAGAAAGGAAGATCGTCAAGAGCTTCTCTATGCCAAAAACAGTTCTTCCAGTAGTTGATACCTTCTCTGCTCAGGCCAAAGGAGCTGGCTTGGGGCATGTAGGGGTATCTGGTTCCTCATCCAGGAGAAACAGGAACCAGAGGAAGAATAAGGCCGCCAAGAAGGCCTCTGCTGCTGAAAAGGGAAAGGCTCCACTCAGTCCTGTTGCGTTCAGAAAGCCTAGCTTTTCTTGCAACCAAAATGACTTTGAATCAACCTTTGGTCATCATTTCCGGCCCTCGGTTGCAAAGCCAAAGAGCCGATATGATGGTTGGACCTTTCCCCGGAACTTCGGTGAGAGTGCCTTCAAGGCACCTTATGAGGAAATCCACATGGGAAATTATGGTCAATTCTCTAGCGGTCATGATGGAAAGCAGGCACCAAGAGTCAAGCCTGTTATACTGACGAAACAGAAGGTGAAGAAGTCATGTGACTGCAATCACCATGAGTCCTCCACCTCCAGATCCAAGGCCCCGGCTGTACCCACCATTCCCAGGGTAAGGCAGGAGCCGAGGAAGAGGTACAACAGATTTGACTGTTGGTGTTGTGGCAAAGTCGGTCACTTTGTCGTGGATTGTTGGTTTAACCCGAGGTATAACGAGACTCCCTATGTTAGCACTGCGAGGCCGACCACTCGTAAGGTTAACCAACCGAGGGGGAGTATGCTAACCAGGAATCTAGGACCCAAGTTCGATTGGGTTCCTAAGGGAAATTAATTTTGTTTTGCAGGAATATCCAAAGGCCACCAAAATGCCAATCTGGTACTTGGACAGTGGATGCTCCCGGCACATGACTGGGACAAGAAGCCTACTGCGTGATTACACTCCAGTCGAGAATGGACCCAAAGTCATCTTTGGAGTGTCGGATCGAGGAGTCACCAGAGGTTACGGTATGATTTCCAACGGTATAATCTCTATCACCGACGTGGCTTATGTTGAAGGGTTAAACCATAACCTGATCAGTGTAAGTCAGTTATGTGACAAAGGTTATGACGTTAAGTTCTGCAAGGATAAATGTCTGATAATTTCATGTGCCTCTTCTGAGACAGTATTAACAGACATTAGGAGCAGAAATATCTTCTGCTTAAATTTTCTCAGTTTAGATTCATCTACCCCCGTATGCCTTGTGGCAACAGGCAGTGCATCTATTTGTGAACAATGGCACAAGAGATTAGCACATATTAATTTCAAAACAATTAGTATGCTGTTTTCTAAAAACTTAGTAAGGGATGCTCCCGTTATCAAGTGCATCAAAGATAGCCCCTGTCCTGCATGCCAGATGGGCAAACAGACTCGGGCTACCTTTAAGAGCATTGCAGACAAAGACTCTTCCCAATGTCTTTACCTTCTACATATGGACTTGTTTGGTCCAATGCAAGTTCATAGCTTGGGAGGCAAGTCATATACGCTAGTGATAGTTGATGATCATTCTCGGTTTACATGGGTGTTCTTCTTAAAACGAAAGTTGGATACGTTTGACATCTTCACTAGTTTTGTCAAGCAGGTTCAGAATGAATTTAACTGCCCAGTGGTCAAAATCAGAAGTGACCATGGAACAGAATTCGAATCTGGTGCTATGACAGAGTTTTGTGAAGAACAAGGTTTCTTTCATGAGTTTTCCTCCCCGCGCACTCCTCAGCAAAATGGAGTTGCGGAGAGGAGAAATAGAACTCTCATTGAAGCCTGCACGACATTGTTGAAAGACGCTTCGCTCCCAGAATACTTCTGGGCAGAGGCTGTCAATACAGCTTGTCATGTACAAAACCGAGCATTGATCAACAAGCATCATCGTAAGACGCCTTATGAGCTACTGAGAGGCAGAAAACAAACCATGTCCTACTTGAGGATCTTTGGTTGCAGATGCTATGTACTGAATAATGGGAAGTACCCGCGTACTAAATTTGGTGAAAAATGCTTCGAAGGCATATTCATGGGCTATAGTTCCCACAGTCGGGCATATAGGGTCTTCAATAAGAAAACCCTAGTGGTAGAAGAATCAATTAATGTTGTATTTGATGAAGGAAGTTTGCTTAACAGCAATTCTTCCAGTGGTATTCTTGAAGATGCAGGTGCACGACTTGAACAGCTGGATCTCGATGAGACAGCTAAAGATGAAACTCCTAAGTACGTCAAAGTTTCCACCTCCACGTCATCTGGGAATGTTGAAGATCAAACTGGAACAAATCTCTTAGAAGAAGGAGAAGCCCAAGAAGTAGTCAAAGCTCCAGACGCCAGACTTCTAGAGCTCCGCCACGTGAGGGATCATCCTAGAGATCAGATCATCGGAGATCCTCGTGTCGGTGTCAGAACTCGAAGAGGTACTATTAACGAAATTTTGCATCTTAGCTTCCTGTCACAGGTTGAGCCAAAGAAGTTCGACGAAGCGAACAAAGATGCGGCATGGATTCTGGCCATGCAAGATGAACTACATCAATTCGAACGTTGCAATGTTTGGACGCTGTTTCCCAGACCACACAAGCAGAATGTGATTGGCACCAAGTGGATCTTCAGAAACAAACTGGATGAACATGGTGTCATCATAAAGAACAAGGCAAGGCTGGTGGCTCAAGGTTACAGACAGGAGGAGGGGATTGACTTCGACCAGACCTTCGCACCAGTAGCAAGGCTCGAGGCAATCAGATTGTTCCTAGTGTATGCTTCGCACAAAGGATTCACCGTCTATCAAATGGATGTGAAATCAGCATTCTTGAACGGAGACCTGAAAGAGGAAGTATACGTCGCTCAACCCCCAGGTTTTGTCAATCCTACTTATCCCAATCATGTATATTTTCTTAATAAAGCTTTATATGGTTTAAAACAAGCTCCACGAGCTTGGTATGAGACTTTATCTAGTTTTCTTCTTGAGAACAAGTTCTCTAGAGGTAAAATAGATAAGACATTGTTTCTCAGGGAAGTCAAAGGCAAGATTTTGCTGGTACAAATCTATGTCGATGACATAATATTCGGCTCAACGGACAACAATCTTTGCAAAAAGTTTTCCAAACTTATGCAAGGAAAGTTTGAAATGAGCAGTATGGGAGAGCTAAAGTATTTCTTGGGACTTCAAGTGAAACAGTCTGAGGATGGAATCTTCATCTCTCAGACGAAGTTCACAAATGAACTCCTCAAGAAATTCGGCATGGAGAGTGCAACCTCTATGAGGACTCCAATGGGATCCACTATGTCTCTGGATAAGGATGAGAAATGTAAACCTTTCGATGAAACCAAATACAGAAGCATCATTGGATCCCTGCTCTACCTTACTGCCAGTAGACCGGATATTATGTTCTCCACATGTGTCTGTGCCCGATATCAGGTGAACACTAAGGAATCTCACTATGTCGCTGCAAAGCCAATTCTAAGATACCTTAAAGGTACTCCCAATCTTGGCTTGTGGTACCCGAGAAACAATGATGTCGAGCTAATAGGTTTTTCAGATGCTGATTTTGCAGGGAGTAGGGATGACAGGAAAAGCACTTCCGGGACGTGTCAATTCCTCGGAAGAAGGCTTATCTCATGGAACAGCAAGAAGCAGAATTGTATAGCTACCTCCACAGCAGAGTCTGAGTACATCTCGGCTGGCAGTTGTTGCGCACAACTCCTATGGATCAGAAACCAGTTAGCCGACTACGACCTTCAGTTCAAGGAAGTACCAATGTACTGCGACTCCTCCAGTGCAATTGCGATTGCCAACAATCCGGTATCGTACAGCAGAACGAAGCATATTGAAGTGCGCTACCACTTCATTCGGGAGCACGTGGAGAACAAGGACATCTCTCTCTGTTATCTTCCCACGGACAAGCAGATTACAGATATTTTCATAAAGCCCTTAGACGAAGCCAAGTTCAGTCTGTTCAAAACTGAATTGGGGATGCTAAACTATGAGGAATGAAGACTACAGAAGCTCCAGGCTCGTGCATCTACGGGGAGCCTCTGCCAGGAACTCAAGTATGAGCACAGGTGCAAGTACTGAGGGGGAGCAAGGGGTCAAATGCAACAGACCCAGATTTGCAGAAGCCGAAAAGGGGGAGATTACCCTCTCGGCTAAGGCTAAGGTGGCTCCAAAATGCCACCAAGTTTGCTCTCACGAAATTGGTATTGGTAATGAATATCTCTCTCAACTCAATTTCAAGGTTATGATTTTCATTCCCATACGCTTTATTCACCTTAGCTTGTAGGGTTTAGGCTTCTTCAAATAGGGGGAGATTGTTGGGTATTGTATCCACAACGTACCTGATTTGAAGAAGCCCCTGAACAAGCTAAGGTAAATAGACAATGTATTTGACAAAATATTTCAAGTTGTGCTTGCAGTTATTCCACGCTAAGTGCACACCAATGTCAGGGTGCAGTAGGTCAATATACACGGGTCTGCATGACGTAATCCCTCGTTGAGCAGATCAGTGTGTTGGCCTACGTGTACTCTCTCTATTGGAGTGTACTTATTTTCAAGTACAGGGCTGTGTTAAGGCAAGAGCAGACAAGGAGCAAGGATGGGTCAAGGAGCACCTCATGGGTGGAAAGACGAAAAATCGTCTAAGCGTAAATCGACGAGAATCACTAGTGATTCTCGCCGAATCGTCGAGAATCATTGGCTGATTCTCGCCGACTCGATCCAGCTACTTCAAAGCGAGCAACTCTGATGCTAAGTAATAATCGACGAGAATCACTAGTGATTCTCGCCGAATCGTCGAGAATCACTGGTTAATTCTCGCCGTCTCGACCCGGCTAAATCAGAACGTGCAATCAAGTCAACATCGACGAGAATCATCTTTGATTCTCGCCGAATAGACGAGAATCACCTTTGATTCTCGCCGATTCGACGAGACTCACCTTCGATTCTCGCCGATTTTGACTTAGGCGATTTTCTGGAAACCGCTGGACCGGATTCTGCCGCTGGCGCTGCTCTGAATCGGGGTTAGGGTTTCTTCAGGTGGGACCCATAATGGTTATATTGGAGTATTTCCACCGTATAAATATACGAGTATTTTGAACAGAAATCAGACAGAAAGAAATACACGAGCCGCCGACCGTGACCTAGATCGCGATATCTGCTCCGCCGCCGTCGCCGCTCGTGCAAGTTGTTCGCCGACCTTGATCGTGATTTCTTCCAGATCTTCCGGCGATAGAAGCTTAGCCAAGCTTAGAGTCTCACGCGTCTAACCAGAGATCCTTTGTCTCTTGATTTGTTGATCGGGAAAACCTTCCCCGTCCGAATCGATCGAGACGATCGATCCTAGTGTGACCGTTGGAAGACCTAGCTAGCTTCGCTACGAAGTTTGAATCTCAAAGTACTGCAGCCGCACAACGTTGTCGCCGCCGATCCCGTGAACCAAGCCGCCGCCCATCTTGTCGCCGCCGGTTCCGGGGAGATTCTCTCCAAGAGAGATCTAGGGTTGTGGACTCTTCGTGGACTTCAAGAACACGTCGTCAACGAAGAGGGACACCTTAGTCTCCAAAAGTAGTTTGTATTTCTTGTACATTCTAGTTTATTTTTGTTGTAAAGGAACGTTGGTTCCTAGTTGTAAGGGTTGGGTGCAACCCGTGTTGTGGGAGTGTTGACTCCTACGTGTGGAAGGGTTCCTTCCGATAGTGCAAGGATTGGATTTCAATCCTGTTGGTGAAGAGACCGAGTCGTCCCTTGTTGGGAGATAGGTCGAAGGGGGAAAGTGGATGTACCCAAATCGGGGAACCACTATAAATAGCTTGTGTACTCTTTTTGCTGTGCTGTTTTGTTTTCGTGTGCAGGTACAATTTTAATTCCGCAAAAACGCTGCACGTCACCTATCCCCCCGCCCTATAGGTGAAGCTAATTGACACTAGGTGGACTTTCAGCATCTATAGATGATATGAGGAAATTTTATAGTGATTGTTACAGTAGATCAATACAACCTACATGAGCTTCAGGTTTGAGAAATAAAATGCAAACAATATTAGAAGATGCTTCTATTGTTAGAGATGCTTTGTTATGCACTTCTCGAATATCACTGCTACAGATTAATAATAAGAATATCATAGTGAGTGAATCTGAGCACAGGAATTTCTGTGGATACTGATATATTTTATCATACTCTTCTGAAAAATGTTGCGGGTAAGCGAATGGAAAAAAGCACTAATAGAAAAAACCAGAAAGTTAGACATATGGACTAGCCTTGAAGATTTGGATATTGAATTCCAAACCCTTTCTCTTATCCCTGGGGGGTGTGCCTACCGCCCTGCCCAGCTAGTGAGAGCCTGGATAGCGGGTCTGCAAGGGGTCTCCTCTCCAAACAACCTCCAACCACCGAGTGAGCCTACAGCCCTGCCAGCTTGATGATAGCCTGGTCAGTGGGTCTGCTTGGGGTCTCCTCTCCAAACAACCTCCAACCACCGAGTGAGCCTAAAGCCCTGCCAGCTTGATGAGAGTCTGGTCAGCGGGTCTGCTCGGGGTCTCCTCTCCAAACAATCTCCAACCACCGAGTGAGCCTACCGTCCTGCCATCTTGATGAGATCCTAGTTAGCGGGTCTGCTTGGGGGTCTCCTCGCCAAACAACCTCCAACCACGGAGTGAGCCTACAACCCTGCCAGCTTGATGAGAGCCTAATCAGCGCGTCTGCTCGGGGTCTCCTCTCCAAACAACCTCCAACCACAAAGTGAGCATACAGCCCTGCTAGCTTGATGAGAGCCTGGTCAGCGGGTCTGCTCGGGGTCTCCTCTCCAAACAACCTCCAACCACCGAGTGAGCCTACAACCCTGCCAGCTTGATGAGAGCCTGGTCAGTGGGTCTGCTCGGGGTCTCCTCTCCAAACAACCTTCAACCACCGAGTGAGCCTACAGCCCTGTCAGCTTGATGAGAGCCTGGTCAGCGGGTCAGCTCGGGGTATCCTCTCCAAACAACCTCCAACCACCGAGTGAGCATACATCCGTGCCAGCTTGATGAGAGCCTGGTCAGCGGGTCTGCTTGGGATCTCCTCTCCAGACAACCTCCAACCATCGAGTGAGCCTATAACCCTGCCAGCTTGATGAGAGCCTGGTCAGCGGGTCTTCTCGGGGTCTCCTCTCCAAACTACCTCCAACCACCGAGTGAGCCTACAACCCTGCCAGCTTGATGAGAGTCTGGTCAGCGGGTCTGCTCGGGGTCTCCTCTCCAAACAACTTTCAACTACCGAGTGAGCCTACAACCCTACCAGCTTGATGAGAGCCTGGTCAGCAGGTCTGCTCGGGGTCTCCTCTCCAAACAACCTCCAACCACCGAGTGAGCCTACATCCCTGTCAGCTTGATGAGAGCCTGGACAACGGGTCTGGTTGGGGTCTCCTCTCCAAACAACCTCCAACCACTGAGTGAGCCTACAACCCTGCCAGCTTGATGAGAGCCTGGTCAGTGGGTCTGCACAGGGTCTCCTCTCCAAACAACCTCCAACCACCGAGTGAGCCTATAACCCTACCAGCTTGATGAGAGCCTGGTCAGCGGGTCTGCTCGGGGCCGAGCAGCACTCGGGGTATTGCCAAGTTTCCTAACTCCCCATCGACTTCAAGATATGCAAAATAAAAACGAATCAGTGAATGCATTATAATAGAACTTGGATTTGAATATACAATTTTACCCCGTACTATCAGGAAGAGAAGCGCTTCAAATAGGTGCAAATTCTACTCCAAATGCTATGAGATCCCAACAACAACTATATGATGGAACGACTCCGAGTATGAGGACCTTACATATAAAGTCTCAGCGCATGACCCTGGTCGTCACTTGGTTCCTCTTTTATAATCATAATGTTCGCCTAAGTTCTTCCATGCTGGCCACTCTACACGTTCACCGCACCATAAATGTTGAAACCAAAATTCGGTCTCTGTAGAGTTCGGGGTCCCAAAAGAGGGGTGACCGAGCACCTACTACACTCAAGTGAACGGTCTAGGCACAAGATTAGGAACTCAAAGGACAGACCCAAGGTCTCAGCATGGAGGTCCCACCGTATACCCGAAAGACTAACAAATTCTTCCCCTCACAAGCCAAAGACTGAGCTAAGGCACCTTCGAAGGGCTCTCTTGGCCGACCGAAACATCTAAGGAGAAACTCAAGACCGACTCTCTCCTTTCCGGAGGTGCCTCCTCGGGTATATGTAGAACGCTCTTCATCCGCCCTACCAATGGCATAATCTCGCCGAACAGTTCTACTTTACGCAGCCCTAATTGGGCCGCCAACAACGTAACTCCGCTGTTCTAAAAGGCTATTAACAAATCCTCAAGGGCTTCCCAGTAACTTTACCTTGAGGTCCCCACGGGGCGAGCAGTTCATGAGAATACCTCTCACCCAAGACAAAAAAGATAAATAGCATACACAAGGCATCACAGGCATTTTAATTTACAGGAATGTAAATTCCATACTTTGGCATGCAGGCCGACAACATAAGCAAATTAGGCCTTCTAGGGCCGACACAAACTTGGGCTTAAGCCCGCTACTTCCCGCTTGATACTGCAATACCCGTACGCCAACGTCTCGACAAACGGCGGCAAGCTAAACATCAGTCGACTAAAAGCAACCCAAAAATATTGCACCCACCCCTTTTTGGTGCTATGGTGCTTAGCCCCTGCAAATAGATAATATACAACTTCCTCGGAGTCTTCTCTGTGAACCCCAGAACATCACCAATCCGGCTCACACATCCGGATGAGCTTCACACAGCATGCCTAAATCCGTACACACGCTTCCGGATACTAAATACAATTAACTGCGGGGATGTACACATCGACCCGTTGGAGAGCACCCTTCCCCCACCCGTCGGTGGAGAGGGGATTCCATGCAAATATGTTAATTGAGGGATTCACTTGCCCAAGAAGACACTTTGTTACCCTTGACGCGTTTTTGATGGCAGTGTCGGGAGAGGAGCCTCGAGCTATTCTTGCTGAAGGCGGTGCTGGGAGAAAAAATCTCGGCCAGCCTTGATCCAGGTGGATGTGACGGTGAAGGAGAGCCAGGCTCGGCCAGCCCTGCTCCAGGCTCGGTCTTACTGTAGGCGGCGACGGGGAAGGAGAGCTAGGGCTCGGTCTTGTAGCAGGTGGCGACCGGAAAGGAGAGCTAGGGCTCGGTCTTGCTCCAGATGGCCAAACTCGGCTACGGGCTGTTGAGCCTTGCTCCAGGTGGCCGATCTCTGATGGTAGATATATCCCGATCCCCCCTTTTGCTTGCCCTCCTCCCTTTTTTTCCTATAGCATATTATTTGGTAAAGTAATATATTATAAAGTAATATATCATCTCCAACCCTGAGTATCCACGATCTGAAGGTCGCGTATATTTATACTTAATAAAAAAGTCTTTTCATATAAAATCTCCACACGCATGTACGAGTGCTCGCACGTCCTCAAACGGGGCTGTACCAAATCATCGCACATAGCATGCCCCCAGCCCGCTACCGGGGGAGGATCCCACTCGACCGGGTACAAGGTTGTACAGTGCTGATGTAGAAATAATGACATTTATTTTCATCTAGCTCATCTCTGTCAATCATATTGTGTTTTATAATGTAAGCTGACATGATATCGTGTAACACATGTTTATTCCAAAAATGGCATAACCCCTTAATAATTTCAAACCATGATTGAAGAACTCAGAATGCCTGCTCTACATCTTTTCAACATGCTTCTTGCATTATTGTGAAGTTTTTTTTATCTTGTGACTGAAAAATAGTTTAAACTAGTGTTGATCATTTTAGATATATTCCGACGGCTAAATAATAATCAACATCATAAATTTTCCCCAAGATTTTATAACGAGTAGGAGGCATAATACCTTGTGCTCATTGACAAATAAATGGGATGAATGCAGAACATTGATATCATTGTTAGAGCCAGATAAACCAAAATATAAGTGTGATATCCCCAAGTCATATGAGGTCACTGCCTCAAGAATGATCATTGACCCACAATGACATTTGAAATATTAACCTGCTCATGCTGTCGGGCAGTTCTTCCGTTGCTAATACATATAATCTATACTTTTTAGTATCCCTGAAAACCCTCATTCTTCACCTTTCTGTAATATCTTGTTACATCATTCATATGAAAGAAGCCATTACGCAGGAAGTCATCATGGAGGAGACCAACATGAAGGACCTCAATTTGGAGGAGGTCAGCATGGATGAAGCTAATATGGAGGAAGCCAGTATAAAGGAGGCTGACATGAAGGACCACGATTTAGAGGACATTAATTTGGAGAAAGCTAGTACCGAGAAAACCAGTATGACAAAAGCCAATATGAAGGACCTCAGTTCGGAGGAGACCAGCACGTTGGAAGCCAGTATGGAGGAAGCGACTATGTCATACCAGGGTATGAAAGAGAACACCACAGAGAAAGTGCACGTGGAAGTCATAGTGAACCCGGTGATGATCTCACAGAATTTTAGTTTTAATTTTAAATGTAATGTTTTATTTTAAATTATGTAATGAATGTTGTATTTTATTTATGTAATCAAATTTGGAACATTTTTTTAATTAATAGAATATAATAAAATAATATAATAAAAAATTAATAAAAATAATTTATCATTACAATTATTATATTATTATTTATCTATACATAAAATATATAAATATTATTTACATATAAATATATATAGCTATATATAGTCGTGTACAAAAAATTCGGGCCCAAAAAGACCAGCCGACCCTAGCCCGGAAAAAGCCTGGCTAGGCCTGGTCCAGGCCAAGGCCGGGCTTGGGGGCCTTACCGAGCCCCCATATCAGCCGGTTGTCCGGCCTGGTGCTCGGTCGCGGCCGGGCCTAGCCCGGGCCCGGCGGGAAATCCCGCCTAATAGGCGTGATTAAAATCCGGCCTAATCCTGGAGGGATTTTAATCCTGAATATTTAGGTTGGATTTTAATCCCGCATACTTGGGAATCAGGCTAGCCCGGGCCCGGCCAGGAGGGCCTTATCGGGCACTCTCTTTGATAGGGAGCCCGAGCCCGGCTCGGCCCGGCTCAAGCAGGGCCCGGGGCGAGACCGATTGCAAAAAGCTCGGGCCCGACCGACCCGATCGAATTTTTTGTGCACAACTATCTATATACATAAAAAAATACCATGCTCTTTAAATATGGAGAAGTGGAGAACATGATTGGAGTTGCTCTTATCATGTTCTCCATATTTGAAGAAAATGGTATAGGGTATGATGTGAATCTTTAATTATAGAGATTTTCATTGAGATTGCACTTAGGCCTTTGATCTGTATCAAATGTGTGTTGAAGGAGGAAGCAAAGAGAGGACGAAAAAACATAATAAAATTAATATTTTACAAGCACTATTCTACTGTCCGAGGACTTTTTGCCAAAACACACTTGAGCAATCATAACCTAAGTCCGCCTATGACCGAAAATGCAGATATTACCCTTTTAATCAAGGTTTTCAGAACCGGACCGGACATTGAACCGGAAGAAGGAGAGGTTCAAGGTTTAACCGGTTGAATCGGTTGAACCGGGGTTGAACCGGATTTAGCAACATATACTGATATATAGAGACCGTGAGATATTTTTTGCAAAATAAATTATAGAAGCTTGATGATCTCTATTTAAGAAGCAACAAATTCACAAAACATTATAAATTTGCAATCATTCCATTAGCTAGTAATTAAAAAAGCCCTTAAACAGTACAAAATTTCAATTAGCTACAAGAATGTGCGTACCATGCAAAGTAATGCAGTGAAAAAAGATAAAACAATTAACTATGAAAGTAATGCAAAAACATCCTCATAATATGTTATCAATAATTAAAATCAAGTATATCAAATGAATTCACTGCAAATTCTTCAAGATCGGCATGTTCTAGAATATTATCTGCACATTCATCACCTGAATAATCAAATTAGAAAAAATCAATCATTTCACATATAAGTAGTCAAATATAAGAGCATATTTATATTTGATTATTTATATAAATTACCATTAGTTTGTTCATTTTGATGATTATGTTAAATTTTCTCAACGTGGTCAGCAAGATAGTCCAAACGCCAAATTAATATCTTCGGAACTACCCAGTTCTCACGTTGAACCAGCGGAACACCCGAGGACTAGAGGTTTCACCCAACAAACAATGGAAGCACAAGCAGGTCTTTTATACATTCACTTCTTTACAATCCGAGGCATACATAGCGAGACATGATTTCGCTAGTATTACAGCTGTAAACAGAAAGCACCAAAAAACAAGCCGGGCGGACAGAACCGGAGTCCGCCGAGACCGCCGAGGTCGCCGAGGTCGCCGAAGCCGCCCGAACTAAGCTGCAATCCGCCGAATACCACGGAGTCCGCCGAAGCCGCGAGACCGCGTGAACACACAGTTATTCGTCTCCTGCTGAACCTGAACTGAGGAACACCCCTACCCGCCTGAAGCCGGCGGACAGGTTATTGAAGCTGGCAAAGATGAAACAGAACTGACAAGCCGCAGAGCGACCTCCTGCTGAGTCCGTAGAGACCGCACACTTCCAAGTACTTGACCGAAGTCACGGCCAAAATCCTGGCTCCTTGAAGCTATCCGCGCGACCTGCACACAGCAAACCGTCAGCCTGAAACAATCCGCGCAGACTGACAAACACAGACCGCAGCTCCTTGCCCAACCCAACTTACTATTTACTCAAGTTACTTAGGTTACTGTAGATGTGTCAGGGGGGTCCTATTTATAGGCGAGGTGAGGAGTGTGGTCACCGCCCAAGAGATAGCGACACCGCCCCAGCCCGCACGAATGCAAAACACCGTCCGCTGAGTCCGCAAGAACTTGGTCGGTTACCAAGGAAAACCGCCAGGAGCAAGGCAACCATTGACGAGCCCTCTTCAGTCCGCCCAAGCTAAGCGGACAAGGCATCAGCCCGCAAAGCTCCAACCACTGAAGGACAGCAAACTCCTTCAATGGCAGTCCGCACCAACCTGAGGCAGTCCGCAAGACTCACACCTCAATCCGCCACAAGTCCACGACCAAAGGCGACTAGCAAGTCCGCCCGGTCACAGCGGACTTGGCGGATAATGCGGACACCATGGCCTTGGCACAAAGTGTGACCAAGTCCAAAACCATCAAGGGCCAATGCGAGCATGGCGGACGCAAACCCCCGTCCACCAAAACACAAAAGCACAGACCGCCACAGTCCGCGAGCTCCTCGCACTCCTGCCCCATCGCAGCGGTCAAAACCCGGACTCCAAAAATAGGCCGCCAAAACGATCTCCACAGCAACACCTGCTGTGCCACCAGAGCTCGATAAGGCCTCAGCCAAGCTCTAAGCCCAGTCCGCAACAGCCCACACCGCGGACACGCCAGTCCGCAAGCTTCCCGCGAACATGAGCCAACCCGCCTATCAGCACAAGCCTGCACCCGACCACTGAGCAAAGCACCAGTCCACAAGCCTCTCTATCCGTAGATACCAGGCCGCACAATCCGCGAACTCCATGCAACAACAAGCTCAGAAAACAGCCGGCTTCCACTAGACTTTCCACCAGGCCGCACATCGCAGTCCGCCCAGTCCGCCCAGTCCGCCAAAGCTGTCCGCCACAGGCCGCCAGGCCTGTCCCGTCGACCACTTCCACTTCACAATTTTCAACACTCCCCCTTGAAGTGGGAAGTGGTGACCAAGCCCAGCAAGCTGCGCAAGCGTTCAAAGGGCCCCTTCGATAGTGACTTCGTGAAGATGTCAGCAAGATTATCTTCACTCCGAACATGCCCGACCAGCAGAGATCCTTCCAACACCTTCTCCCTGATGAAATGGTGATCAATCTCTATATGCTTGGTCCTGGCGTGACACACTGGATTGTTAACCAGTTTGAGAGCACTCTCATTGTCACCCCGGAGTAAAGAAGGCCCTTGCACTTCTTCATGGACATCCTCTATAAGCCTCCTCAACCAAATGGCTTCCCGAGCAGCCAAGGCCGAAGCCTTATACTCCGCCTCCATGGTTGAAACCGACACCGAGTCCTGCTTCTTGCTACACCACAAGATGCTAGCTGAACCGCAAGTGAACACATAACCTGAAGTAGATATTCGATCATCCAAATCACCGCCATAGTCAGCATCCGTGTATCCGAGCAACACAAACTCCGCATCCCTTCCATAGAGGAGTCCCATCTCAGAAGTCACCTTGACATACTTCAAAATCCCCTTTGCCGCCACTAGATGAGATTGACTTGGTTCAGCCATAAACCGACTTACTCGGCCAACAGCATAAGCTATATCCGGCCTTGTAATTGTCAGATAAATCAAGCTCCCAACAAGAGCCCTGAACACCAAGGGATCATGAAGAACCCTTCCCTCATCTCGTCGAAGCTTCAGCCCAAATTCCAGTGGAGTAGAGCACTTCTTCCCTTCGCCCATGCCGAACCGCTTCACAATGCGATCAACATACCCTTTCTGGCTAATGAGAATCCCGCACTCCTTCCTCTCCACTTCCAGACCGAGAAAGTGATGCAACTCTCCCAAGTCCTTCATCTCGAAGCGTATAGCAAGCTCAGCCCTGAGCCTTGCTACTTCCTCCTCCGAATTCCCTGTGATGATCATGTCATCCACATACAGCAGGACCAAGACTCGTAGCTCTCCCTTCTTCTTGACGAACAAGCTTGAATCCGAGTTGGAAGCAAGGTATCCACAGAATTGCAAGTACTCTGCAATCTTATCATACCACGCTCTAGGAGCTTGCTTCAACCCATAGAGAGCCTTCCTGAGTTTGCAGACATAGTCCGGATGCTTTTCAGAGACAAAACCAAGCGGCTGATCCATGAAGATGTCCTTGTCAATCTCTCCGTAAAGAAAGGCATTCTTCACATCGAGTTGCCACAACCTCCATCCCTTGCTAGCAGCCAAGGCGATCACCACTCTTATAGAAGTCATCTTCGCAACTGGACTGAATATCTCCTCATAGTCTTCTCCATACTGCTGTGAGAATCCTCTAGCGACCAGACGAGTCTTGAACCTATCAATGCTCCCATCAGCCTTCTTCTTCAACTTATACACCCACTTGCAAGTAACCGGAGTAATGCCATCAACCTTGGGCACAAGGTCCCAGGTTTCATTCTTCTTCAGAGCATCAATATCTTCCTTCATGGCACCTTCCCACTCCTTCACTCCAGTGGCCTCGTTGAAGTTTGCAGGCTCTCGCTCATCCAGAGGACCTGCAAAGAAGCAGGAGACAAAGCTCACTGCATTCCCATCACAGTACCGAGCCGGTGGCTTAACCACCCTCTTCGATCTCTGAAGATTTGGCTCCTTGCTCACGGCTTCTGCTGCTTATTCAGGCTCCACTCCTACCTGGGGCAAGCATTGAGCAGTGCTCCCCCTGCTTCCTGAGCCAGAAGGCTCAGCCTCGGAGATCGAAGCAACAGGAGCTGCTGGTGAAACAGCAAGCTCCTCTTCCAAGCCTTCAGCAGCCACCAACGGGGCTTCATCAACCTTGCTACTTCCGGTTAGCTCCACTGAGCCACCTCCATATGACATCAGCTCGTCAAAGACAACGTCTCTTGATACCACGAACTTCTTCGTCATAGGGTCCATGTATTTCCATCCCTTCTTCCGCTCATCATAGCCAACAAAGACAAGTTTCCTTGCCTTCGCATCCAGCTTTGTCCGTGAAGCATCCGGGACATGCACGTAGCAAGTTGAACCGAACACTCTAAGGTGTCCCACACTCGGCTTCTCCTTCAGCAACAGTTCAATAGGAGTCTTCATGTTGATAGGGCTGAGTGGCATCCGGTTGATGACATAAGCAGCACAAGACATTCCCTCCGCCCAAAAGGACCTTGGGATATCTTTCGCATGAAGCCAGCATTTGCAGGTTTCTGTCAGATGACGGATCTTCCACTCTGCTACCCCATTTTGTTGTGGAGTGTGAGCACAAGTAAGCTCCCGTTGGATCCCGTGCTTCCTGCAGAAGTTAGAAAACTCGGAGGAAACAAATTCACCCCTGTTATCAGTTCTAAGCTTCTTAACCCGCAAGCCAAGCCGGCCTTCTACCAACTCCTTGAACTCCACGAACAAATGGAAGGCTTCCGACTTCTCCTTTAAGAAGTACACCCAAGTATACCTTGAGTAGTCATCAACCAAGACAAGCATGTATCTGCTTCCACCAAGGCTGGCAGTAACCGTCGGTCCCATCAGGTCGCCATGAATGCACTCCAATGGTTTCTTGCTCCTTGTTTGTGATTTATCAAATGGAAGGCGATGTGCCTTACCATATTGACAGCCCGCACAAACATGCCCATCACCAAAGGAGGACAACTTCGGCAACCCCCTCACCAGACTTCTACTAGCCATCGCCTTCAGCTTGTCCATGCCAACATGCCCCAGCCTCTCATGCTAGATAGCAGCACTATCATTGGCCCTCATTCTATCAACATAAGCATTGGTGGAAAGAGCAAACAAGTTCTTCACCCTCCTCCCAACATGAGCAACATCAGCCTTCACTGCTGATACATTGCGAAGGAACCTCACGTCTGTTGGCCCAAACAGAACGTGATACCCAGCGTCCACCGCATTGGTCACCGAGAAGAGGTTCTTCTTCATGCCCAGCACGTGATACACACTCCTTAACGTGAGTGGCCCCTGATCACTACCCAAAGACACGACCCCCTCTTTCTCTACTGCATAAACAGTATTATCAGTAGTGATAATAGCTTCATTACCTGAGTACGCCTGCATGGAGGTGAACTTCGATTTATCTCCGGTGAGGTGATGACCACACCCGGATTCCACGATCCACTCGCTGTTGAAGTCCTCAGCAGACAAGGCCCGGACACAAGTGCCCGTCATGAAAGCTCCGCCCCATTCTGCTTCTTCACTTCTTGAGCAAGCTTCCTCCTTTCCCGCAGCATGCCCAGGCTGCAGTTTGACCTTGCAGTCCCGCTTGAAGTGCCCTCGCTGATGACACCGATAGCACTTCAGATTCTTCTTCCAGTCCTTAGGAGCATTGCTCCTCTCCGGCGGATATGAAGTTGAAGTCTCCTTCTCACCAGCGGCCTGCACCTTCTTCTTTTTCTTCCCTTCCCATCCTTTCTTCTTGCCTGAGAAGAGAGATCCGCTGCCTTCCTGATTCAAATTCACTCCAGCCATCTGCCTTGCTAAGCTCTCCTGCGAGGCAAGCAGATTCTCCAGCTCCAGCAACGACGGCTGAGTAGCCCACCCTTGAACAGATGTTACAAAGGCCACATACTCCTTCCGCAAGCCGCGGATAATGTGTCTTTTCATCTTTGCCTCAGAGATAGGCTCATCAGAATCCAGTGCCGACAGCTCAGCACACAAGCTCTTCATCTTTAAGAAGTACTTGGAGATGGAAAGGTCTCCCTGAGTTGCCCTAGCCAACTCATTCTCCAGAAACTTAAGCCGCGCCACATTCTTCCTATTGAACAACTCATCAATGGTTGTCCAAATATCAGCGCCGACTCACACCCAACGATGTGATCAAACAGTTTCGGAGACACAGCTCTCTTCAGAACGAACTCCGCCTTAGCATTTGTTCTTCTCCAGAGCCTCACCTGCTCAGCAGTACCGAAAGCAGCAGTCACTTCCTGTCTGTCATCACCACCGACGACTTCCCACAGCTCCTCGCCAAGAAGATAACTCTTCATGCACGACTTCCACTTCTTGAAGTTAGTCGGCGTTAAGAGTTCAATGCCCAGACCTCTTGCAAAACTCCCTTCCATTGCAACACCTATTGGCAACCTTTCAGAAGCTCCGAGCAACAACACAGGTTGAGCACCACTCAATCACTGAGTAACAACACTGGCTGACTTCCGCTCACGCAACTGAACCTCAGAAACCTCGCTTTGATACCATGTTAAATTTTCTCAACGTGGTCAGCAAGATAGCCCAAACGCCAAATTAATATCTTTGGAACTACCCAGTTCTCACGTTGAACCAGCGGAACACCCGAGGACCAAAGGTTTCACCCAACAAACAATGGAAGCACAAGCAGGTATTTTATACATTCACTTCTTTACAATCCGAGGCATACATAGCGAGACATGATTTCGCTAGTATTACAGCTGTAAACAGAAAGTACCAAAAAACAAGCCGGGCGGACAGAACCGGAGTCCGCCGAGACCGCCGAGGTCGCCAAGGTCGCCGAAGCCGCCCAAACTAAGCTGCAATCCGCCGAATACCACGGAGTCCGCCGAAGCCGCGAGGCCGCATGGACACACCGTTATTCGCCTCCTGCTGAACCTGAACTGAGGAACACCCCTACCCGCCTGAAGCCGGCGGACAGGTTATTGAAGCTGGCAAAGATGAAACAGAACTGACAAGCCGTAGAGCGACCTCCTGCTGAGTCCGCAGAGACCGCACACTTCCAAGTACTTGACTGAAGTCACAGCCAAACTCCTGGCTCCTTGAAGCTATCCGCGCGACCTGCACACAGCAAACCGTCAGCCTGAAACAATCCGCGCGGACTGACAAACACAGACCGCAGCTCCTTGCCCAACCCAACTTACTGTTCACTCAAGTTACTTAGGTTACTGTAGATGTGCCAGGGGGGTCCTATTTATATGCGAGGTGAGGAGTGTGGTCACCGCCCAAGAGATAGCGACACCGCCCCAGCCCGCGCGAATGCAAAACACCGTCCGCCGAGTCCGCAAGAACTTGGCCGGTTACCAAGGAAAACCGCCAGGAGCAAGGCAACCATTGACGATCCCTCTCCAGTCCGCCCAAGCTAAGCGGACAAGGCATCAGCCCGTAAAGCTCCAACCACTGCAGGACAGCAAACTCCTTCAATGGCAGTCCGCACCAACCCGAGGCAGTCCGCAAGACTCACACCTCAATCCTCCACAAGTCCACGACCAAAGGCGACTAGCAAGTCCGCCCGGTCACAGCGGACTTGGCGGATACTGCGGACACCATGGCCTTGGCACAAAGTGTGACCAAGTCCAAAACCATCAAGGGCCAATGCGAGCATGGCGGACGCAAACCCCCATCCGCCAAAACACAAAAGCACAGACCGCCACAGTCTGCGAGCTCCTCGCACTCCTGCCCCCATCGCAGCGGTCAAAACCTGGACTCCAAAAACAGGCCGCCAAAACGATCTCCATTGCAACACCTGCTGTGCCACCAGAGCTCGACAAGGCCTCAGCCAAGCTCTAAGCCCAGTCCGCAACAGCCCACACCGCGGACACGCCAGTCCGCAAGCTTCCCGAGAACATGAGCCAACCCGCCTATCAGCACAAGCTTGCACCCGGCCACTGAGCAAAGCACCAGTCCGCAAGCCTCTCTATCCGCAGATACCAGGCCACACAATCCGCGGACTCCATGCAACAACCCGCTCAGAAAACAGCCGGCTTCCACTAGACTTTCCACCAGGCCGCACATCGCAGTCCGCCCAGTCCGCCCAGTCCGCCAAAGCTGTCCGCCACAGGCCGCCCAATCTGTCCCGTCGACCACTTCCACTTCACAATTTTCAACAGATTATAGGCTTGAACTTCTACAACAATTGGCATTGTAGTTTCTTGATAGATTTCACTTTCTAAATCATTATAATTAAGCTCTCGAGCCGTCTCTTCCTCAACTACCCAAAAATCCACATAATCAATACTCGTGTAATCAAGAGGATCATAACTTCTTTTTTTGAAGTATGTCCTATAAAAAATTACAATGCACAAGACAAAATTCACATTTACTCATTTAGAACTTTATAACATAAAAGTAAAAGTGTAAAAACAAAAACTTCACATGTATGGATAATCATACCTATCTCTCATATTAAGGTTGTAGCGAACATATGCAAGATCATTTAGTCTTTGATGTTCGAGGTGATTTCTTCGAGTTGTATGAATTTTCTCAAAGACACTCAAATTCCTTTCACAACCAGAGGATGATGAAGTTTGACTAAGTATACGAATAGCCAATTTTTGTAACTGTGAAGCACTAGAACCAAACATTCTTCACCATTCATCTAAAAAATAAGGATAAAAAATTAAAAACAATAGTCAACAAGTAAAGTTAAATCTGAAAAACAAAAATATATATATTCAAATTAATTCTTTATTGTACTGATCAGGTTGCATTTCTTTTGACATCTTGATTGCGATTGGCTTCCCAAAGCTTTTAAGTTGATCACGATATAACCTAACCTCATTCATTGCAACTGATGATTTATCACAAATGTCTTTATTACCAATAAGATCAATTAAACCTTGCACAACTTCAGGTTTATTAGAGTAGTTGACTTGATCGTATTGGAATGAAGGGTTCAAAAAATAAGCCGCGGAATGAAGTCTTTGACGAAGTTGACGATCCCATCTATATCTGATAATAAGTGTATATGGCTTATACAACCTCTTAACATTTTTGAAAATCAGTTTAATGCCCTTTCTTGCTCGATACATTCCATCATAGACATAGCCAAGTGATGGCTTCTCATCAGAATCAACAATGCACAATAATCTTATTAGTGGACCTGCAACTTTTGTCATCGCCAAATACATGTTTCAGAAGTGACTATCTAAAATTATACTAACAACATCATGACCTTTGCTTGTTTTTGAAAGTTTGGAATAAGTATAGTATTTACTTGTTACTAGAGCTTGCAAATCATGCTTATGTTCATATACACTTTTCAATGTAATAAATGTTGTGGCAAATCGAGTTGCTCCCGGACAAACGATCTCTCTCCATCCTTCTCTTTTCCTCAACCAAGATAAAAGGAATATATGGTTGTAAATAAATATTGTAATCTTCGAAACATTTCTTGTAATGTCCATCACATGACTCAAACTTCCAATATCCTTTAAAATCAAATTTATGCAATGAGCAGCACATGATGACCAATAAATATTGCCATACCTTTCATGTAGTAGCTCCCCTGCTTTTTTGTAGTTTGCTGCATTATCAGTAACAAGTTGAACCACACTTGTTGGACCAATCCATTCAACAATTTCTGAAAATAAAGAGCATAGCGTCGGTGAATCCTTTGTGACATCAGAAGCAAAAAAAATGATCCAAGTTAGTTGATTCATCGTGAATCAAGTAATCAATACAATCATCGTGAATAAGTAAATAAAATTGCACCACTACAGAATTTTCATGAATCAACACAATCATCATCACACAATGTCAATAAAAATATGCAAAGTTATCAACTTATCATGAGCAAGGCAGACAAACATCCCATAAACATAAAAATGTACAGACAAGTGGCAAAAGTAAAATTCATACCAACTTAGAGTGGATCAAAGAGGCCGACAACAGATTAAGTTATGTGGATGCAAGGAGGTCGACAACAGTAGCAAGTAGCAACTAGCAACAGTGCGAGCAAAATCTTTTCGAACTCGCCAGCAAAGGCTTCAAACAGAAATTGTCGGAAAGGCAACCTATCAAGTATCAAGTATCAACAGAACTTATAAATTAAAAGATCAACTCTATTGAACATTAATTTATTAACTATAAAGTATAAAATATAAACATTAATTATATTAAACCGATCAATGATCACAGTCTTCCTTTTTGCATAAATAATTTTTTATATTTCTATGACTCTATCCTTTAACAATCCCAGAAAATAATGAATATGCTTGATTTAGATTTCCATCCTCCCAATATTACAATAACCATGACCGTGAGAAGAAATTAAACTAGAATCTGTTGGGTACATTGGAATGAATGTACCTGATTTGAAAAAGCCTCACCCACTCAATGATATACATCAAAATGTATTTGATGTATTTTGAGTTGCCTTGTGCAGGTTAAGTTTTTGCAGGGAAAGCAGAAAAGATTCTAAGTCCATGTGTCGACACTCAGAAGGAAAGTGTCGACACTTAAGAAGACATGTGTCGACACCCAGAGAAGCAGTGTCAACACTTGGAGTAATTGTGTCGACACCAGGGATGCAGAGTAGACACCAGACAGAATGTGTCGACACATACATGATTGTGTCGACACTCAATGAAGAAAAGTCCAGTGAAGCTGTGTCGACACTTAGAAGCAGTGTCGACACCCAGAGGAACTTTGTCTACATCAGAAAGTGTCGACACTTGGAGGCTGCGTCGACACTCAGCAAATTTCAGCAGAGTCTAAGTATAAGTGTCGACATAATGAAGGATGTGTCGACACACAGCAGAAAGACTCAACACATGAAGTAAGTGTCGACATAATGAAGAATGTGTCGACACATAGCAGAAGACTCAACACATGAAGAAAGTGTCGACACTAGGAGGCTGTGTCGACACTCAGCAAAGTTCAACAAATTCTAAGTACAAGTGTTGACACAAAGGAGATGTGTCGACACTCAGCCAAAGTCTCAACAAAAGAAAATGTATCGACACAAGGAGAAGTGTCGACACTCAGCGAAGGTATCAACACAGAAAGAAAGTGTCGACACCAAGAAGAAGTGTCGACACTGAACAAGTTCAACACAAGAAGATGTGTCGACACAAAGGAGTTGTGTCGACACTTACAAGAATTCAACTAAGTACTGAAGAACAAGGACTTGTGTCGACACACAATATCAGTGTCAACACATGATGAAGAAGCAGTGTCGAGAAGTAAAATCTACAACACAAGGAGTTGTGTCGATACCTTGAAGGTTAGTGTCGACACTTAGTATACATGTGTCGACACTTAGTCTATAAGTGTCGACACTTAAAGACAGACTGTCTCGACACTTTCACACAGTTACAGATATTTCAAGAACTAACTGGATGACTTGACAGCTGCCATTCCAGCCGGTCTACTGCACCTATCAGAGTTGTCAGAAAGTTGTTAGGAACCGGATCAGCCGGTCACCATGAAGAAGGCCTATATATAGGCTTATTCTGTAATGCCCCCACCTGTCACATGACATATAACGGTGGGTCCGGCCGGGGCCCCACACCATATAGCACATACAAGCGAAGGAACTACTTGTGGAAATCAAAATCTATGCGTATCCTTAACTCATTCATTCTAGCGCAGCATTTTTATGTTAGCAGGAACTCAAATCAGAATGTCCACCAATACATAAATACCACATTTATATATAACAACACTAGGAATGTATACAACCCACATACCCTGACCTTATGGCCTTACAGGTTCCTCTTTTACACATCAATCATTTCGTACATCGACACGCAGGCCGGCCACACATGAAATCCAAACACAGCTCTTCGCATGGCCTTCAAGGGCCTATAGCAGCAAGCTAGCCATTCCACTTATTCATTTCAAGCCGCAAAACCTGCAATTAAACATCCAAGCCAACACAGAAAACAAAGTAACGGTCAGCATTTGGCTGACCGATTATAACGACCCTACCCCCTACCCGGGGTAGTGGTTCCTTCCCTGTATACAGTGCTCTCAGCTATCATCAAGTATCATCAAGCATATATCATTTTCTTTATCCCGCTAGCAAACACATTACATCACAAACGCTGGAATCCACCAGACGTTCCGTGCACTCAGGGCACCTTCTTGGCGTACCGGAATCCACCAGTCATACACCGCTGATCAGAGGTTTTAACTTGTTGGTTGACCGGCCCTAGTCCACCAGTCTCGCAAGCTGGTGACATCCCGCCCAAACCACTCAGAGGTGCAACCTCTCAGGATCCATAAACAACCAGAGTAGATCGACCCACACCATGTGGTGTAGCAAGCCGGGTTTATCCAAGCTCCCCAGGCATGACTACCCATCGACCCCCCTCCTATTCCGATCGACCCACCCATGTGGTGCAGCAAGCTGGGTTTAACTCGGCTCCCCAGGCATTGCCACCAATCGATCCCTACCTAACTAGATCAACCCACCCTAGTGGTGTAACAGGCCGGGTTTATCTCGAGCTCCCCAGGCGTGCTACCAATTGATCATATCATAACCAGAAGCTTCACCAAAGCCTCCTCACATTCAGCAGCACATCCATACATTCATCACAACAGAAATCCATTTGCATCTAATCAAATCCACAGAGTCTTCTCTGGTTTACCCATGAACATCACCAATCCAGACTACCGGTCCAGATGGGCTTCACACAGCATGCCTATGTCGTACTCCATATTTCCGGCTCTAGATGCAGACTCAACAAAGGAATCACTTCCGCGATCCACCTCTTGGTGGAGGATTCCAAGCACATGCATAAAGAAAGGACTTCGATGTCCAAGAAGGAGATCGTTACCCTTGAAGATCGCTTCGGTGCCATGAAGTAGCCGGATGGAAATCACCGCCTCGGCTCTGCCTTCACAAATCCACTCTCGGATCTTCGCTCCGCACTCCGCAGCTCCTACAGCAGCTGGTCGTCTCCTCCCTTCCCTCTTGCCTTAGTCCCTTCTTCCTCCCTTTCTTGGAGTAAAATGAAGAAGAAGAAGATGATGAAAGAAGGGTTATATCCCCTTTTTCTCGGCCTTCTACACACCTGGATAGAGCCCAGCCACTGGATCCAGGAAGAGGGAATCAAACGATTCAGATGTGGCCAGAAAAGCTTGAACACGGCCTGACACGCCCTGTGACACGCACGTGTCACAGGCCGTGTCCCTTTAAGCGGCAGTCAACCGACTCAAAAACCAACACTACACGGCCATGGGACACGCCCGTGTTATAGGCCGTGTCACTTGACACACCTTCCGACACACCCGTGTCGCTGGCCGTGTCACCTGACACGCCTTCCGACACAACCGTGTCGCTGGCTGTGTCACTCACACAGCCCAATCTCCACTTCACCCGAGACTCACACGGCCCGGGACACGCCCGTGTGCCAGGCCGTGTGCACCTGGATACACCCGTGTCCCGCAAACACGCACTGTCTCAAGACGTCGAGCTGAGTTCGACGACCACTGACACGCCCTGTGACACGCCCGTGGCACAGGCCGTGTCCTCACTCGAAACTCGACACTCGACGATCGTCGAGCAAAATTCGTCGATCTGACGACTCGACACAACCCAGGCCTGACACGCCCTGGGATACGCCCGTGTCCCAGGCCGTGTCACCCATGCCTGAACACAAATTGGCCCAAATTGACCCAGAACTTCGGGGTGTTACAATCCTCCCCTCCTTCAAATAATTTCGACCTCGAAATTTGACTCCAATTCAGCCAACCCAAAACAATTTTGTGCCGTATTCCAAGCCATCGCACATCCGAACAAACATACAACACAAACATACATCCCTAACTTCCACTTGTGCACATTCAGCCACAAATTACATCATGATCAACCTATCTCAAGTGCACCAAACTTTGATAGATATGTAGTTTATTCATCACAACTATATAGAAGCATAGTTTGCATACACAGTACTGGGACTATTCAGTCATAGCATTCAAGGGAGTTAATTCATGAGTCACCTCCGCTCAGCCTCCCGATTTTAGAATTCTCGATTAAGAGACAAATTAAACACCCGAGGCTGAATTTCACCAACGGAGCTTTGCGGCTCTTGCACTTCCATAGCATGAAAGCGAGGTTGCGTCCGGGGTGCAGATGACTCGGCCACTGCTTTACCCTTTTCTTCATATGATGCACCTGTCTTTTTCTCACTCCCTGGAGGGGCATTCCAACAAAATTTTGTGATGTGTCCTTGCTGCCCACATTTATAGCATATACGTGTATCAACACGTCCTGGCCAATAAGTCGCCCCAGAAGAAACAGTCGACGGAGTTGATTCCGCCGGCCTAAATCTTTTCTTCTCTCGTCTTCTAAACTCCGATTGATCCGATGGCGGCACTTTAAACTCTGACTTTTTCGTTGCCAGTCTCTTATTCTCTTGTACTCGCTTCATATCCTTCTCCAAGGCACGGGCTGTATCGACTAACGCTTGGAAGTCTTGGCTCACTGAACTCGGAAGTGCCAACCTCAATTCATCCCGCAATCCTTCATAAAACCGATTTGCCTTTTGCGCTTCCTCCGCAAAGGTAGATCCCGCATATCTCCCCAATCTCGTAAACTCATGCAGGTAGGTATCAATATCTCGCTCACCCTGCACCAGACGTAAAAACTCATTTTCCATCGCAATCCGCTGCGACACTGACACATACTTGGCTAAAAATATTTGGGAGAATTCATCCATTGAAACTTCCGTTAAACCTCGATCTGCCAAGTGATGCACTTCGATCTCATCCCACCACAATCTCGCATCTCCTTCCAACAGAAAAGTGGCCAACGTCACTTTCTGCTCCTCTACCGTCCTGATTGCAGTTAGAATCCTTTTTACCCTTGCCAACCAATCTTCTGCCTGCGTTGGTGAAAGCGCTCCACCAAACGTAGGTGGATGAAAGTGCATAAAACGTGTCAATGAGTCGTCACTTGATTGCGCTTCCACCACCACTGCAGCATGCTCTTGCCTTGCACCAGGCCTTACCTGTCCAGTTGGTTGTGCCTGTAACACTGCAAGCACTGTCTCCATTACCACCCGTATGGCCTCTGCCGAGGGAGGCATATACACTTCCATGGGTGCTGCACTTTCATCAGACCGCTGGGGCTCAGATGGCCCAGCTCCATCCCTCACCACCTATCAATGTACAGAACACCATGAATACTTCCAATCATAACGGTACTGTTACATTGACTACACACTCACGCACATCATGTGCATGACATACATTCCTGGTGGACATTCATGAGTTCAATTATGTTCTCTCCTCCCAAACAATCTCAACCTGGCTCTGATACCACTTTGTAATGCCCCCACCTGTCACATGACATATAACGGTGGGTCCGGCCGGGGCCCCACGCCATATAGCATACACAAGCGAAGGAACTACGTGTCGAAATCAAAATCTATGCGTATCCTTAACTCATTCATTCTAGCACAGCATTTTTATGTTAGCAGGAACTCAAATCAGAATGTCCACCAATACATAAATACCACATTTATATATAACAACACTAGGAATGTATACAACCCACACACCCTGGCCTTATGGCCTTACAGGTTCCTCTTTTACACATCAATCATTTCGTACATCGGCACGCATGCCGGCCACACATGAAATCCAAACACAGCTCTTCGCATGGCCTTCAAGGGCCTATAGCAGCAAGCTAGCCATTCCACTTATTCATTTCAAGCCGCAACACCTGCAATTAAACATCCAAGCCAACACAGAAAACAAAGTAACGGTCAGCATTTGGCTGACCCATTATAACGACTCTACGACCTACCCGGGGTAGTGGTTCCTTCCCTGTATACAGTGCTATCAGCTATCATCAAGTATCATCAAGCATATATCATTTTCTTTATCTCGCTAGCAAACACATTACATCACAAACGCTGGAATCTACCAGACATTTCGTGCACTCAGGGCACTTTCTTGGCGTACCGGAATCCACCAATCATACACCGCTGATCAGAGGTTTTAACTTATTGGTTGACCGGCCCTAGTCCACCAGTCTCGCAAGCTGGCGACATCCCGCCCAAACCACTCAGAGGTGCAACCTCTCAGCATCCATAAACAACCAGAGTAGATCGACCCACACCATGTGGTGTAGCAAGCCAGGTTTATCCAAGCTCCCCAGGCATGACTACCCATCGACCCCCCTCCTATTCCGATCGACCCACCCATGTGGTGCAGCAATCCGGGTTTAACTCGGCTCCCCAGGCATTGCCACCAATCGATCCCTACCTAACTAGATCAACCCACCCTAGTGGTGTAACAGGCCGGGTTTATCTCGAGCTCCCCAGGCGTGCTACCAATTGATCATATCATAACCAGAAGCTTCACCAAAGCCTCCTCACATTCAGCAGCACATTCATACATTCATCACAACAGAAATCCATTTGCATCTCATCAAATCCACAGAGTCTTCTCTGGTTTACCCATGAACATCACCAATCCAGACTACCGGTCCAGATGGGCTTCACACAGCATGCCTATGTCGTACTCCATATTTCCGGCTCTAGATGCAGACTCAACAAAGGAATCACTTCCGCGATCCACCTCTTGGTGGAGGATTCCAAGCACATGCATAAAGAAAGGACTTCGATGTCCAAGAAGGAGATCGTTACCCTTGAAGATCGCTTCAGTGCCATGAAGTAGCCGGATGGAAATCACCGCCTCGGCTCTGCCTTCACAAATCTGCTCTTGGATCTTCGCTCCACACTCCGCAGTCCTACAGCAGCTGGTCGTCTCCTCCCTTCCCTCTTGCCTTAGGCCTTTCTTCCTCCCTTTCTTGGAGTAAAATGAAGAAGAAGAAGAAGAAGATGAAAGAAGGGTTATATCCCCTTTTTCTCGGCCTTCTACACACCTGGACAGAGCCCAACCACTGGATCCAGGAAGAGGGAATCAAACGATTCAGATGTGGCCAGAAAAGCTTGAACACGGCCTGACACGCCCTGTGACATGCCCGTGTCACAGGCCGTGTCCCTCTAAGCGGCAGTCAACCGACTCAAAAACCAACACTACACGGCCATGGGACACGCCCGTGTTACAGGCTGTGTCACTTGACACGCCTTCCGACACACCCGTGTCACTGGCCGTGTCACCTGACACGCCTTTCGACACAACCGTGTCGCTGGCCGTGTCACTCACACAGCCCAATCTCCACTTCACCCGAGACTCACACGGCCCGGGACACGCCCGTGTGCCAGGCCGTGTGCACCTGGACACACCCGTGTCCCGCAAACACGTGATAACTTCTCAAAAGAAGTTATCTAGCCACGTTTTCTGACATATTACTCGGCATATCCGACACGAATTAACATAGAAAGCTATAGAAATGAAAGTAATTATTTGATTATCTAATTCAAGGCTAATTTGGTCTCTTTTCATTGTATGTTTACTAGTGGTGCAAGAGGAATAAGCTCATGGACGAAAATCTGCCAAAATATAAAAAATCTGGAAAAAGGTTGCAATGCACGAAAAAATAAATAGTTGCAACGTCTCACGTGCTGATTGGCAATGCAAGTAGGCACAGCGCAGGTGTTGCAACACCCCAAAAAAATGAAGGTTGCAACGTCACCTGAGCAGTTTTCAGATTTTGAAATTCGAATTTTGCCACCTTTTCAAATTTGGAAGGAGGCATCCCTTGGCATATCTGGAGGCGTTTTTAAAGGACAAAAGCAAGGAAATGAGAGAGGTGTGCTGGACGAAAAATAAAAGAGAGAAGAGGGAGCTTTTGGAGGAGAAGATCCATCTTGGGAGACAAACCCTAGGCAAGAAGAAGAAGAAGGCTACTCCGGATCGTCAAGAGCAACGGATTTTGCACTTCCAAGTGAATTATTTCCTGAAACTTTTGAATTTTTCGAAGCATGTCTAGTAAGATCCATCTAATTTGGTTTCATCTCTCCGCCATGAACTAATTTCTTAGATCTTGTGTGTTATGAGTACCTTACTTGTTGTGATGACTTGATTCAAGATTTTGACTTAATGATTGTTTGATTTTCTATCTTTATTGGAATTGTGTTCTCTATTTGTGGATGTTTTGAGCAAGTATTCATCTTCTAGTTAGCATGGCGAGATTCAAGAGAGGAGTTATGCTACTCTAGGGTTGAATCCTTTATATTACGTGGCGAGATTCGAGAGAGGAGTCACGTATTTCTTTAGTCAAAATTCCATCTTTTTACTGCACTGCGAGATTCGAGAGAGGAGCGGTGTAAGTGTAACCTAATTTCTAATATAACTTCGGGAGAGAAAGAGATTTCCTCTTGAGTTAGCATTGTGGATTTGTGCGCTTTTCGTTACTTTCTTTCCTCCCAAGTTAGAGATAACTGGGGGAATTTGGGTGACCGGATCTCGGAAATCGAGGGATAAAGAGATCCGCTTTTGCATCCCTGCAAGATAGAAGTCAAACAACTCATGAAAGCTTTTTCTATAAAAAAATCATCGCAATAGGTAAGGGAAACCAACATGCAAGATTGCTTCCCTAAAACTTAGATAACAATATTTTCTTGTCCGCGCATTTTAGTTCTTGTCTAAAGAGTACTTATTTAAATAAATCTAGAAATTCACCTTAATTATTGTCTTGAATTTAGAGAACGGGAAGAGCTAGTAATTGTGATCACTAGGTCAATCACCTCCTCGAGGGAACGATCACTTCTCACTTTATATTACTTGATCCGGCACGTGCACTTGCGTTATTATATACATCTATTTCGGGCGTATCAAATTTTTGGCGCCGTTGCCGGGGAGGTGCTTCTGAGTTAGTGTTACTTATTTTCATAATATTAGTGAATCCCTAGTATTTAGAGATCAAGTTTTTTTTTGATAGTTTGTTTGTTTGAATCTAGTTTATTTGAAACTCGGTGCAGTGTATGTCCAGGTATAGGCAAGTAGAATTATTGCCTTTGAATTCTGAAATTGAGCGTACCTGTAGACAAAACAGGAGAGACTTTATGATCGTTAACATTATTCATCCTGCGATGGATAATCATGTGCAAAACAACGTTGATGATAATGAGGAGCATGTTGAACAAAATGTTCAACCTAATGCTCCTCGCTTGACATGCTACGACTATAATACACCTCTAGGTGGGGGTTTGCATTTCAGCATTGCTCGTCCGGCAATTGCAGCAAATAACTTTAAAATGGACCCACTAATTATGCAACAAGTTCAATACAATAAGTTTGGGGGTCTCAATCATGAGGATGCCAATTCTCATTTAAAACTTTCTTAGCCATCTGTGATATGTTTAAGTGTAACGGGGCATCCGATGATGCAATTATGTTACGACTGTTTCCGTTCTCACTAGAAGGGAGGGCTAAGGATTGGCTAGATTCTTTACCTGATGATTGTATCACAACTTGGACGCAACTAGTTGAAAAATTCTTACATAAATACTTTCCTCCTTCGAAGACTGCAAAGCTAATAAGAGATATAACCACATTCACACAGGGAAATGGAGAGACACTATATGACGCTTGGGAGCGTTTTAAGGAGCTATTAAGGAAATGTCCCCATCATAGGTTAGCCCTACATCAGCAAGTTTCCACCTTCTATAATGGTTTGCAAACTGCAACCATGATTTTAGTAGACGGCGCTGCAGGAGGATCGTTACTTAAGAAGTATCCCGAGGATGCGTATGCAATCCTCGAAGATCTCACTGCTAATAACTATCAAGCCTATGAGCGTCAAGGGAACAACAACACGGTTGGTATCCACCAAGTGGACCAAATCACTTCCTTGGCCGCTCAAATGGCATCACAATTCAACCTAATTAATAAGAGATTAGATTCATTATCACAGCCTTCATCTAGTGCTCCATTGACGGTGGAGCATTTAAATCAAATTTCTGAAGAGGTAAATTATGTAGGAGGAGCACAAAGGCAAATTCCACCTGGATTCGCCAACCATTATCACCCCGAGTGGCGGAATCATCTGAATTTCTCCTGTAAAAATAATCAAGGGATGAATCAACCACAAGGGTTTAATCAAAATATAAATCACCTACCTATCAATAACAACTCTCAACCCCAACAAGTAAACCAAAGGAAGATATCAGATGAGTTTATCTTAGGCATGTTCCAAAAGTATGACTCAAGAATGGGAGGAATAGAATCTTCATTAAGATCACTAGAAACAACTATGGGTCAACTTGCAAATTCATTAAGTCAAAGACCCGTTGGAACTCTACCTTCTGATACCACACTAAATCCAACAAAAGAAAATCATAATAATCAATGCAAAGCTATTGCCTTACGGAGTGGTGTAGAGATTCCAAGTGGGGAAGGGTTGCTTGAGAATGCTAGCGAAGAAGAGGCAAGTAAGATGTCGAGTGAGTCGAGCATATTAGAGAAGGACGAGTTAGGTGAGAAAAAGGATGTGGGAGAGAAGCAAAAGGAGAAATTAAATCAAAAGAAAGACGTAATCTACCCACCACCCCCATTTCCATCTAGACTAGCTAAATCCAAACTTGACATACAATTCCAGAAGTTCATGGAGATTTTCAAAAAACTTTCTATAAATATCCCATTTGCTGAGGCACTTGAGCAAATGCCAAGTTATGTCAGGTTTATGAAGGATATCTTGGCAAAGAAGAGAAAGTTTGTTGATAAAGAGATAGTGGCGTTGACTGAGGAGTGTAGTGCTATATTGCAGAAAAAGCTGCCACCTAAGCTTAAGGATCCAGGTAGTTTCACAATTCCTTGTTCTATTGGAGTGAAGTTTGTTGGGAGAGCGTTATGTGACCTTGGAGCGAGCATCAACCTGATGCCATTATCTATCTATAAGAAGTTAGGTCTAGGGGAGATTACACCTATATCTCTTACTCTACAGTTGGCCGATAGGTCTCTTGCATTTCCTAAGGGAATTGTAGAAGACGTGTTGGTTAAAGTGGAGAAATTCATTTTCCCCGCTGATTTTGTAGTACTTGATATGGATGAGGACAAGGATGTCCCCATCATTCTTGGTAGACCATTCTTGACAACCGGAAGAACACTCATTGATGTTCAGAAGGGTGAGCTTACGATGAGAGTTAATGATGAGAATGTGACATTCAACATCCTCAAAGCCATGAGATTTCCGGATGATAAAGAGGAGTGTCTTTCCATTGAGGAGGTGAGTGTACCTATAAGGATGATGCATAATGAAAATAATTGGGAGAACAAAATTCTTAGTGCTTTAACAAATGAAGAAATAGAAGAGGATCCAGATTCGAAGGAAACTGAGGAAACGTTATGTACTTTTGAGCATTTACCAAATGCTAACATGTTTGAGTTAATAAGCAGGTCAAGCGAGTCGGAGATCATGAAGCCTTCTATTGTAGAGCCACCTATGCTTGAATTGAAACCGCTACCCGAAAACCTCAAGTATGTTTTTCTAGGTGAGGATAACACATTACCGGTTATTATTGATGCATCTTTAGTTAAGGAGAATGAAGATAAATTGATTACGGTTCTGTGTGAGAACAAGAGAGCATTAGGCTGGACCATTGCAGACATTAGAGGGATAAGCCCTTCAATTTGCATGCATAAAATCCTTCTAGAGGAAGAGTCAAGAGAGACAATATAACCCCAATGAAGTCTTAGCCCACCCATGAGAGAAGTGGTCAAGAAGGAGATAATCAAATGGCTGGATGCAAGTATTATATATCCTATCTCCGATAGTCGGTGGGTAAGTCCTGTTCAGTGTGTGCCAAAGAAGGGGGTATTACGGTAGTTAGAAATGAGAGCAATGAGTTGATTCCCACTAGAACGGTAACTGGATGGAGGATTTGTATGGATTACCGAAAGTTGAATAAAGCAACTAGGAAAGATCACTTCCCACTCCCATTCCTTGATCAGGTTCTTGATAGGTTAGCAGGAAATGAGTATTTCTGTTTCCTAGATGGTTACTCGGGGTATAATCAAATCATGGTAGCTCTCGAGGATCAGGAGAAGACAACCTTCACCTGTCCTTTTGGAACATTTGCATTTAGGAAAATGCCCTTTGGATTATGTAACGCTCCTGCCACATTTCAGCGTTGCATGATCGCCATCTTTACTGAACTAATTGATGAGGGGATCGAGATCTTTATGGATGATTTTTCAGTGTTTGGGAGATCGTTCGATGAATGTTTAGAAGTGCTAAAGAAAGTTTTGAACAAATGCATTCAAGCCAACTTAATTTTAAACTGGGAAAAATGTCACTTCATGGTCAAAGAAGGGATTGTTCTTGGACACAAGGTGTCCAAGAAGGGTTTGGAAGTAGACCGAGCGAAGACTGAGGTTATAGAAAAATTACCCCCACCAACTAATGTTAAGGGAGTGCGTAGTTTTCTGGGCCATGCAGGCTTTTACCATCGTTTCATTAAAGATTTTTCTAAAATCTCTAAGCCGCTAAGCCAGCTGTTAGAGAAAGATTCCCACTTTAATTTGGACGAGGAGTGTTTAGCCGCCTTTCATACATTAAAGCAAAGTCTAGTTTCTTCACCGATTATTATTGCACCTGATTGGTCTCTACCATTCACCATTATGTGTGACGCAAGCAATTTTGCTGTGGGCGCAGTCTTAGGACAAGTGCGCGACAAGGTTTTCCATACAATCTACTATGCTAGCAAGACACTGATCGACGCACAAATAAACTACACCACTACCGAGAAGGAACTATTACCAGTTGTTTTTGCTTTTGACAAATTCCGCTCCTATTTAATATTGTCTAAGGTGATAGTTTATACAGACCATGTAGCTATACGATTTTTGATAGAGAAAAAGGATGCTAAACCTAGATTGATTAGGTGGGTACTCCTCTTGCAGGAGTTCGACTTGGAGATTAAGGATCATAAGGGGGCGGAGAATCCTGTAGCAGACCACCTATCACGTCTAGAGTTTGAGTATGGGAAGCATGTAAACATTGAGATTAGGGAGAATTTTCCTGATGAGAGTCTGTTGGCAGTATCGGAGGGGAATACCCCATGGTATGCTGACATCGTAAATTTCATTGTGAGTAACATTTTGCCATCAGATTTAAATTATCAGCAGAAGAAAAGATTTCTTCATCAGGCCAAGTTTTATCTTTGGGATGCCCCTTATGTATTTAGGATATGTTGGGTACATTGGTCAAATGTACCTGATTTGAAGAAGCCTCACCCAACTCAATGATATACATCATAATGTATTTGATGTATGTTGAGTTTACTTGTGCAGGTTATGTAATCACTGGACTGAAGCAAAAAGTTTCTAAGTCCATGTGTCGACACCCAGAGGGAAAGTGTCGACACTCAAGAAAGCTTGTGTCGACACCCAGACAAGCAGTGTCGACACTTGGAGTCATTGTGTCGACACCTGGGATGCAGAGTCGACACCAGACAGAAAGTGTCGACACTTGGAGCTGTGTCGACACTCAGTGAAGAAAAGTGCAGACAGTAAGTGTCGACACAAGGAGCTGTGTCGACACCCAGTGAAGCTGTGTCTACACCAGAAAGTGTCGACACTTGGAGCTGTGTCGACACTTGGAGCTGTGTCGACACTCAGCAAAAATCTGCAGAGACTAAGTTAAAGTGTCGACACTCAGAACAATGTGTCGACACTCAACAGAAGAGTCAGCACTTGAAGTATGTGTCGACACCCAGCACAATGTGTCGACACACAACCAGAAGAGTCAACACATGAAGTAAGTGTCGACACCCAGCACAATGTGTCGACACTCAGCTAAAGACTCTACACTTGAAGAAAGTGTCGACACAAGGAGCTGTGTCGACACTTAGCAAAGATCAGAAAGATCAACAAAATTATTCTAAGTACAAGTGTCGACACTAAGGGAATGTGTCAACACTCAGCTGAAGTCTCAACAAGAAGAAGGTGTGTCGACACAAGGAGCTGTGTCGACACTCAGCAAGTATCGACATAAAAGACTATGTGTCGACACCAAGAAGTAGTGTCGACACTTAACAGATTCAACACAAGAAGTTGTGTCGACACAAAGGTGATGTGTCGACACTTAGAAGAATTCAGCTAAAGATAGAAGATCAAGTACTTGTGTCGACACTCAATTTCAGTGTCGACACCTGAAGAAGAATCTGTGTCAAGACATACAAGGAGTTGTGTCGACACCTTGTAGACTTGTGTCGACACTTACACAACATGTGTCGACACTTGGACTATAAGTGTCGACACTTAAAGACAGAAAGTCTCGACACTTTCAGACAGTTAGAGATTTTCAAGAAATGACTGGATGACTTGACAGCTGCCGTTCCAGCCGGTCTACAGCACCTGTCAGAGATGTCAGAAGTCAGTTATGAACCGGACCAGCCGGTTACCATGAAGAAGGCCTATAAATAGGCACCTACAGTTTACAGAAACTATTGTTCAGATGGTTGTTCAGTGAATCACATTGTTGAAGAACAAGTTATTAAAGTGGTACATAGAGTATCAACACAAGAAGATCTTGCAGTCCAAGTGCAGATCTAAGAAGTTGGAGAGAGAGGGCTCCATCCAAGAAATCAGCCTCTGGAACTAGGCTGAGAAGAAGGATTTAGATTCATTCTGGATCTTAAGTGGCAGAGGTCAAGGAACAACTGCAGGAGGTTTCAGTCTTATTCAGTTCTACTCAAGAAGCTTTGAAGAAAGCTAAGTCAGATTGAATCCAGCTGAGTTCTTCCAAGAACTCATCAAGAAACTCTCAACTCCCCTCTTTCATTTCTGAGTTGTTGAGTTAATATTTGTAATTCATTTTTAACTTGTAGGATCCTTTGGATCTGAGTGAATTGTAAGCTTATAATTATAAAGGCTGAGGGTAGGGCTTGAGAGCCTGAGTGTAGGAGATTGAGATCTCTGAGTGTAGGCCTTGTTGGCTGAGTGTAGGCCTTTGGGGCTGAGTGTAGGCCTTGTTTGGCTGAGTGTAGGCCTTGGTTGGCTGAGTGTAGGCTTTGGGATAAAGCTGAGTTGTAGGGCCTTGGGCCTGAGGTGTAAGAACCAATTTGGGTTCTGAGACAGTGAAGGTGTTTGGCCGAATCTAGTACACTGCTAGATAGGCGAAGGGGGAAAGTGGATGTACCCATATCTTGGGGAACCACTATAAACCACTGTGTGCTGTGCTGTGCTGTGATTATTGCTGTGTATGCTGTGTGCTTGCTGTGATAGAATAGTTAGAAATCTGTGATATTAACTATTTGCTGCCATTAAAGTTTAAAACGGATTAGGTCACCTATTCACCACCCCCCCCCTCTAGGTATTTAGGTACCATATCTTTCAAGTGGTATCAGAGCCAGGTTCCTCAAAAAGGACTAACAGTCTGAGGAGATCCTGTTTGGCAGATTCAGTGTAAGGCAAAACACAGATTCAAGAAATTCAAGAAAATCAAGAACCATGGGTTCCTCTGAAAATCACAAAGAATTGGGTTCCATGAAATTACCAATATGCAGAAAAGAAATTTTTGGGATCTGGAAAGAAAGGGTAAGGCTATTTATGGAAGCCTCTGACCCTAGGATATACATCACAGTAAAGGAAGGGCCTTATGTGCCCATGAAGATTTCAGTTTTAGATGCAAATCAGAGAACTCCAAAGGATTTCTCTGAGATGACTAAGGATGAGATTGTCCTAGCCACAATGGACAAGAGGGCACAGAACATAATAGTGAGTGTCATTGATGATGCAACTTTTCAGAATCTTATACACTGCAAGAGAGCTAAAGAGATGTGGGACACTCTTATAGTGTATATGGAAGGATCTGAAGAAGTTAGACAAGATAGAAAATCCTTGCTAAATCAGGAATATGAGAGTTTTAGATAAGGAAAAGATAATAGCATAACTGAGTGCTACAAGAAGTTCTACAGAATAGTTAATGAACTCATGTCTTATGGGAGAGAGTTCAGTAACTATGAACTAAATGATAAGTTCTTAAGGTCCCTAACCAAAGATTGGGACACAAAGATCTGTGCCATTAGAGAAATGACTAAGTTGGGAGAAATTCCTCCTCCTACACTGTTTGGCAAGTTGTTGTCATATGAAATGCAATTGACAGTGAGGAAGGAGGAGGAGAAATCAACAAGGACTGAGCACAAGGAAAGAACAGTTGCTTTCAAGACAGAAGTTCCCAGAAAGTGCAGGAATAAGTCATCAACTCCACCTCCAGAGGTAGTTGAATCAGAATCAGATGAGTCAGTCAGCACAAAGACTGAGAGCAGTGAAAGTGATGAAGACTTTGCTGCCTTCACTAGACACTTTCAGAAATTCTTGAAGAAGAAACAGTGGAGGTCAAGACCTTCTTCTTCAAAGGGAAAGGAAGTCTTTTATCAGGAGAAAAAGCCTTCAAAGAAAGACAGGAAGAGGACAAAGTAAAGCAAGGCAACTGGATCTAAGATAGTGTACTATTGCTGCAATAGACAGGGCCATGTTATTGCAGATTGTCCTGAGAAGAGAAAGGAATCTGGTGACAGGAAAAAGGCTCACTTCAAAGGAAAGAAAGAGAAGTCTTTTGTTGCCAAGAAAGAGAAGACTCTATCAGATATCTCTTCTTCAGAAACTGAGTCTGAGGCTGAAGCCTACATAGGGCTGTTTGCTGAAGAAGAAGAGGAAGAATTCATGCAGATCATGGAGTCTATTTATGAATAAGAAGACAGTCAATGCCAAGGGCTAATGGCTTTGACAGAGAGTGCCAAAATCCTGGAGCAGCCAGGACCCAGTCAGGTACAAAGTTCAAGTTTAAATTCAGTTTCTTGTTCTAGTTCAGAATCAGATTCATCATCATCAAGTGATGAGAATGTATCTGAGTCTGAGGATGATATTCATCAGCTTATAGATGAATATAAGGTACTGTTGCAAGCTTACAAGAAAAGCAAGTCCCTAGCCAAAAGTCAGGCAAAGGAAATTGCTGATCTTAAAGCTGGTGCAACAGATTTTGAGAAGCAGTTTGATCAAAAGCTTAATGAGATAGCTAGGCTGAAACACATAACAGTGATTCAGATGGGTACTATATCATTTAAGAATGATCAAATTAAGAGTCTGTAGATCAATCTTCAGAAGGAGAAGGACTTAGTTGCTAGGTTTTCTAAACCTAAGTCAGTGTTACCTTTAATTGATGATTTTGTTCATCAAAAAGGCAAGGCTGGACTGGGCTTTACTAGACCTGCAAGGACTGAGCAGTCCAAGTCTAAGTCCAAGAGCAAAGCCCCAACATTCAACAAGACTGCTGTAGATAAGACAGCAAAGGCTGTACCTAAGCAAAGGTACAATAAGTTTGAATGCTGGTGTTGTGGCAAGGTTGGCCACTTTGCAGTGGACTGTTGGCACAATGTTAGTGCCAAAGTGAGTAGCAAGCTACCTGGTGGAAAGCCAGTAGGTAGTTTTGTCAAGTTGCAGACTAACAAGTACCAAGGACCCAAAAATTCTTTGGGTTCTAAGGTCCATTAATCTGTTTTGCAGGTAAGTCCAAGTGGCCATACCCCAACATGGTACTTGGACAGTGGATGTTCCAGACATATGACTGGAACAAGAAGATTACTAAAGGACTATATTTCAATAAAAGATGGTCCAAAAGTAACCTTTGGTGGTTCTGAAAAAGGAATCATCAAAGGATTTGGTAACATTTCTACAAACTTAGTTACCATTACTCAAGTGGCTTATGTTAAAGGGTTGAAACACAACCTAATAAGTATAAGTCAATTAAGTGATGTAGGGTATGACATCTCATTTGTTAAAAATGGTTGTCATATCAAGAGGTCAAGTGATCAAGAGATCATTTTGACAGGTTATAGGAAGAGGAATGTCTACTGCCTAGACATTATGATTGAGAACAATGGTTCTCCAGTTTGTCTTGTAGCTGATGAGAAGGTCTCTCATTGTGTCAAATGGCACAAGAGACTTGCCCATCTTAACTACAAGACTATTAGCAAACTCTTTAGCAAAGAGTTAGTGAGGAATGGTCCTCAAGTTAAGTGTGTTAAAGATGGTATTTGCTCAGCTTGTCAAAAGGGCAAGCAGACTAAATCCACCTTTAGAAGCATAGAAAACAAAGATGCTGTGAGGTGTTTATATCTTTTGCATATGGATCTCTTTGGTCCAATGCCAGTTCACAGCTTAGGTAGGAAGGTCTATACCTTTGTAGTTGTAGATGACTACTCAAGGTTTTCCTGGGTGTTCTTCTTAAGACAGAAATCTGAAACACCTAGTGTCTTCTATAGCTTTGTCAAGCAAATTCAGAATGAACTAAATAGTACAGTGGTCAAGATTAGAAGTGACCATGGCACTGAATTTCAGTCTGATAGCATGACAAAACTATGTGAAGACTTTGGGATATTTCAAGAATTCTCTTCACCTAGAACACCTCAGCAAAATGGCATTGCTGAAAGGAAGAATAGGACCTTGATAGAGGCTGGTAGGACCCTACTAAGTGATACATCACTGCCAGAATATTTCTGGGCTGAAGCAGTTAACACTGCATGCCATGTTATAAATAGGGCTACCATCACTAAAAGGCTTAACAAGACCACCTATGAAGTTGTGAAAGGCAGGAAACCAAACCTATCCTATTTTAGGATCTTTGGTTGCAAATGCTTCATACTTAACAATGGAAAGTCTTACTTAACTAAGTTTGCTGCCAAGTCCCAAGAGGGAATTTTTGTTGGGTACAACAATAATAGTAAGGCTTATAGAGTCTACAACTTGACTACACAAGTTGTAGAAGAATCAGTGCATGTAGTTTTTGATGAGACTAAACTTATTAATAATGAGTTGTCTAGTAGTGTATGCAGCCCCACAGGTTTGACAAAGAAAATGGACAAGCTTACTATAGAAGAAGTGCCTGCTGCAAGACAGCAAGTAGAAGACAGTAGCTGTTGTCCAGGGGGAGAACTACATGTGCCAATTGCTGAAGAAATACAAGGAGTACAGCATGATGGAGATGCTGAAGTGGTTCAACCAGAAGTTAGGATGCCTCCAGCCAACAGGCATCTTAGAGATCATCCAGTAGAGCTGATTATTGGAGATCCAAGACAAGGAGTTCAAACAAGGAGCAGAAATCAGAATGCTGCAATCTATTCCAGTTTTCTGTCTCAAGTTGAACCTAAAAAGTTTGAAGAAGCAATACAAGATCCACAATGGACTGAAGCAATGCAAGAAGAGCTTAATCAGTTCAAGAGGTGCAAGGTCTGGGAATTAGTTCCTAAACCTAAAGACCACAATGTAATAGGAACAAAGTGGATCTACAGGAATAAGATGGATGAACAAGGGGTCATCATTAAGAATAAGGCTAGACTGGTTGCTAAAGGATATAGGCAAGAAGAAGGTATTGATTTTGATCAAACCTTTGCTCCAGTAGCCAGACTGGAAGCCATAAGGATGTTCTTGGCCTATGCAACCTATCAAGGATTCAAGGTTTACCAAATGGATGTCAAGTCAGCATTCCTAAATGGTAATCTTAAAGAAAAAGTCTATGTGGAGCAGCCTTCAGGTTTTGTTGATCCAACTCTACCTCATCATGTCTATAGACTTAGGAAAGCTTTATATGGGTTAAAGCAAGCCCCTAGGGCTTGGTATGAAACCCTATCTAGTTTCCTCATTGAGAACAAATTCTCAAGGGGGAAAATAGATAAGACTCTATTCCTTAGGGAATCTAGAGGCAAAGTCATACTAGTACAAATATATGTAGATGACATTATATTTGGGTCTACAGAAAGCAGCCTTTGCAAAAAGTTTGCAAAACTTATGCAAGGTCAGTTTGAGATGAGTAGTATGGGAGAGCTGAAGTTTTTCTTGGGTCTCCAAGTTAAACAGACTGAAAGTGGTTTATCCATATGTCAGTCCAAGTTCACCTTAGAACTCATAAGGAAGTATGGTATGGATTCATCCAGTACCATGAAGACTCCTATGGGGTCAAGTATGTCTCTTAGCAAGGATGATGCAGGGAAACCTGTAGATGAAACCTTGTATAGAGGGATAGTTGGCTCCCTATTATACTTGACTGCTAGTAGACCTGACATTATGTATGCTACATGTGTTTGTGTCAGGTATCAAGCATGCCCTAAAGAGTCTCATTTGACAGCAGTCAAAAGAATATTGAGATATCTAATGGGCACTCCCTATCTAGGCCTCTGGTACCCTAGGAATGGAGATTTTGATCTAACAGGTTATTCAGATGCAGACTTTGCAGGATGCAAAGAGGATAGAAAGAGCACTACTGGAACCTGTCAATTCCTAGGTGGGAGACTAATTTCATGGAGTAGCAAGAAGCAAACCAGTGTGGCTATCTCCACAGCAGAGTCAGAGTATGTGGCTGCAGGAAGTTGATGTGCTCAACTTCTGTGGATACAACATCAGCTAGAGGACTATGGATTTCAGGTAAGTAGAACTCCACTTTTCTGTGATTCTACAAGTGCTATTTCAATAGCTAATAACCCTGTATCACATAGTAGAACTAAACATATTGAAATTAAATATCATTTTCTTAGGGAGCATGTAGAAAGAGAAGATATTTTACTTGAATATGTTAAAACTGATAATCAGATAGCTGATATGTTTACTAAGCCCCTAGAAGAAGCTAAGTTCAATAGATTCAAAATTGAACTAGGAATGATAAACTTAGAGTAAGTTTACAGAATTAAAATTGGCTAAGTAAAAAGGTGTCGACACATAGACAAGTCTATGTCGACACAGAATAGTGGTGTCGACACTTCAGGAAAAAGGTGTCGACACATCTAGGATGTTGGTGTCGACACTTCAGAATGTTAGTGTCGACACATGTCAAGTAGGTGTCGACACATCCAATATGGTGTCGACACTTAAGTTTTACTCAGTATTTTCTAAGTAAAGTCTCGACAATGTGTCGAGTTTTGTTGTGTCGACACATAAACAAGTGTCGACACATACAATCTGTTGACTAAACTTGTGTCGACACATGTGTGTCGAGACATTATAAGTCAGTGTCGACACTTATTGCCAGTGTCGACACATTTTAAGTTAGCTGTCCCGCCTATTCATCTTCAAAATCAGAAAGGTATAAATAGGGTTCTGTCTTTGTTTGTCGACACGCTTTCAAAGTTTCGAGACCAAAACTACTGTGTCGACACCTCTCTTTTCTAAAGACAAATTCTACAAACCCTAATGGCTCCTAAGCTTGAGGAGAACGTTAACGAAGGATATGAGCTTGTGCGCGGCGCGTTCGACGATGCTGATCAAGAAATCAAGGCCGTAGTAACCCTAGTCGCCGATTCTGGGTTAGAGTACTTAATTTCAGAACCAACTAAGATATGGAAGAAGGAGGTGCTTGAATTCCTTAATGGAGCTGCAGTAGATGAATCTGGATACAGAATCAAATCCAGAGTTCATGGAACTAAGGTCAAGGTTTCACCTAAAAATCTGAGGAAGGTGCTCCAGCTACCAAAAACTCAAGATGAAGAAGAGGTTACTGCTTCAAAGACCAGGGAAGCTCTAACCTGGTGTGGACTTGATCCAAAGATGAAGCTGGGCTCTATGTTTAACAGAAAAGGCATGAATAATCAAGGAAAGTTCATGTCTGAGATAGTTGGCAAGGTGATCTTAAGCAAGCCTGGAGGGCATGACAGAGTGTCTGCCTTATGTTTGGAATCATGACAAGGATAATCTTCACTCTGAAAACAGACTGGTCTATAGTGGTTTATGAGAAGATTAAGGAGAGCTTGAAGAAGCCCAATCTGGGCAGGATCCTTAGTCTATACCTAGCTGGTGTGATACCAGAGGTAATGAGTACTGTTGCAGGAAGCAAGATAAACCACATGAGGAAGATGGATCAAAGGATCTTTTCAAGATGGGACAGGGTGTTGTCCAAGGAAATACCAACCCCAGAGAAGACAGTTACTGAGAAGGAGATTCCTCCAAAGAAAAAGAGAAAAACTGCTCCAGTGGCACAAGAGTCCTCCAGCAGTTCAGGGAGTGAAGAATATGTTGTTTTCACTCCTGATGATCAAGAGGAAGAGCCTGCAGTGAAATCTCCTGCTGCTCAAGAGATTGCTGAGATCCAGGGGGAGCTACCACAAGCTAGCCCCATCCACAGGGATCAAAGCCAGGGGGAGCCTCCAGTTGTAGAAGAACCCTCTACACTGGAAAGTGAACAAGCCACCATCATCATACAAGAGGTACTCACTGACCTAAATACTTTAGAATATCTTAAAGAAGATGCTGATTTGTCTGATGTTCCTCAGCAAACTCAGCTGCCTAGTCAAGCTCCAGATGTTATTATAGAAGACACATCTGCTGTACAAGAAGTAATTCCTGATCCAGTAGTTGTAGAGCAAAGAATGTCTCCAGCTTCTTCACCCCCTGAATTCACCATGGAAGATTTATTCATCAATCTAGACCAACAAGATTTTGACCTGGACAAGGAAGCTGCTGGAAGAGATAATGCTGCTGCTGAGGGGGAGCAAGTGCAAGTTCTGGAAGAGCCTTTCAGGCCAGAAACTGAGAAGGCACCTGATGTGCAAGCTGACAGACCTCCAAGCCCTAAGGATAGGGTTGACATAGCCAGCACTTCTGCCTCTGAAGATGAGGAGAGTGCTAGGGCAAAGAAAAAGAAACTGTATGTTTTTAAAAGGAGAAGTCAGAGTTATAAGAAAGCTCTGCAATCTATAGCCCCACAGCCTATAGTTCAACAAGCTCCAACTGTTGATTATAGTGCATTAATGATTGCAATGCAGATAAAACTGGATGAACAGAGAAAAGCTATAGAGGCTTATGTAGATGAAGGGCACAAAACTTTGCAGTTTGCTCTGGCCCAAGATATAAAGTCTATAAGGTTTGAAATGAACCTTAACAAGAAGGAGATGAATGAATGCTTCCACAAGGGTGGAAATGCAGTGGTGTACTTGGCCACCCACCAAGAAAAGATAAAAGAACAAGTGGATGACATAGCATTAAAGCAAGGGTTTGTACTGGAAAATCAGATAAGAATGAATGACAATTTGACTGATTCACATAATGCTATTGTCACTGAGTTAAAGAACAAGGCTGCTGAACCTTCTACATCTTCTGCTACAATTAAAGCTGACTTTGAAAAAGTATTTCACCAAGAAATTTCTGCTGTTACAACTGCAATCCAAGCCTCCCAGAAATCTATATCTGATCAACTTCAAAAGCTCAAACCATTCTTTAAAGAGGGAATCAGATACTTGGATAGCCAAATCAGATTCCAAAAGGATGATGTCAGAGATCACATGGCTAGAGAAGTCATAAAGGGGGAGGGAGTACTAGTCAAGGTAAGTTCTGAACATGCTAAGTGGATATCAAATTCCATCAGAGCTACACTTGGATATCCTCCTCTGTGTGATGACAATGAGGTTGCTGAATCTGGACTAAATCCTGCCTATTTTGGAGGTGAGCCACCAGAAGTAGCTCAAGTCATTTATCCACCTCCAGACTTTGAAATGATTCAAGCAGATGTAAGCACAATGTATAGCCCACCTGAGGGCAAGGACAATGTCCATATTGAAAAGGTTGTTCAACCTATATCTGAAGCCATGCAAGAGGCATTACAGAAGGAGGAAGAGACAAGGTTGTCCAAAAAGAGGTTTAGGGAACAAGCAGAACAAAGGCCAGACTTTGAACAGTGGAGCCCTACCTCTAGGAATATAATTTTAACTGTCTGGAAAGCTGCCAAGGACAATACTCATGACAGGAACAAGTGGTTCTCTGAAGCTGAATGGAGAAAACATGAAATAAGACAAGAGGCCATTGTTCAATTCAGAAGGAAGACAAAGATGGGAAAGCTACCTCCTACTACAGTGGAGCCTAGCAAGTACTTTCCTAAGCCATATCACTATTTTGAGAGGCAGAAGATCAAGGCAGAAGAACTCAAAAAGAAAGATCTAAAAGGCAAGAAGCCTGCTGAAGCTGAAACAGTTGATGCCCCTGTCAAAGCTCAAGTCCAACCTGGCAAAGGCATAGTTATCAAGGAACCTGACCAGAAATAGCTTAAGATTTTACTTGAAGATTATTTTGTAATCTTTTAAATGTAAAACATTTTTGTAAACTACTGAAAATGTATAAGAAAAATGTTAGAACAATATATGATAAATATATTTCATGATTGTTCTGTGAATGTGTCTATTTCTTGTTTGTTCTGAAATGATGAATGTGTATACATGTGTGAATTAATACATGTTTATGTTTACCCTGCTGAATATAATCTGCTTTACATCATTTTGTAATTTTTAATTATGAATGGTGTATATCATTGACTAAGGGTTATGACTTCTCCAAATAGGGGGAGATTGTTGGGTACATTGGTCAAATGTACCTGATTTGAAGAAGCCTCACCCAACTCAATGATATACATCATAATGTATTTGATGTATGTTGAGTTTACTTGTGCAGGTTATGTAATCACTGGACTGAAGCAAAAAGTTTCTAAGTCCATGTGTCGACACCCAGAGGGAAAGTGTCGACACTCAAGAAAGCTTGTGTCGACACCCAGACAAGCAGTGTCGACACTTGGAGTCATTGTGTCGACACCTGGGATGCAGAGTCGACACCAGACAGAAAGTGTCGACACTTGGAGCTGTGTCGACACTCAGTGAAGAAAAGTGCAGACAGTAAGTGTCGACACAAGGAGCTGTGTCGACACCCAGTGAAGCTGTGTCTACACCAGAAAGTGTCGACACTTGGAGCTGTGTCGACACTCAGCAAAAATCTGCAGAGACTAAGTTAAAGTGTCGACACTCAGAACAATGTGTCGACACTCAACAGAAGAGTCAGCACTTGAAGTATGTGTCGACACCCAGCACAATGTGTCGACACACAACCAGAAGATTCAACACATGAAGTAAGTGTCGACACCCAGCACAATGTGTCGACACTCAGCTAAAGACTCTACACTTGAAGAAAGTGTCGACACAAGGAGCTGTGTCGACACTTAGCAAAGATCAGAAAGATCAACAAAATTATTCTAAGTACAAGTGTCGACACTAAGGGAATGTGTCGACACTCAGCTGAAGTCTCAACAAGAAGAAGGTGTGTCGACACAAGGAGCTGTGTCGACACTCAGCAAGTATCGACATAAAAGACTATGTGTCGACACCAAGAAGTAGTGTCGACACTTAACAGATTCAACACAAGAAGTTGTGTCGACACAAAGGTGATGTGTCGACACTTAGAAGAATTCAGCTAAAGATAGAAGATCAAGTACTTGTGTCGACACTCAATTTCAGTGTCGACACCTGAAGAAGAATCTGTGTCAAGACATACAAGGAGTTGTGTCGACACCTTGTAGACTTGTGTCGACACTTACACAACATGTGTCGACACTTGGACTATAAGTGTCGACACTTAAAGACAGAAAGTCTCGACACTTTCAGACAGTTAGAGATTTTCAAGAAATGACTGGATGACTTGACAGCTGCCATTCCAGCCGGTCTACAGCACCTGTCAGAGATGTCAGAAGTCAGTTATGAACCGGACCAGCCGGTTACCATGAAGAAGGCCTATAAATAGGCACCTACAGTTTATAGAAACTGTTGTTCAGATGGTTGTTCAGTGAATCACATTGTTGAAGAACAAGTTATTAAAGTGGTACATAGAGTATCAACACAAGAAGATCTTGCAGTCCAAGTGCAGATCTAAGAAGTTGGAGAGAGAGGGCTCCATCCAAGAAATCAGCCTCTGGAACTAGGCTGAGAAGAAGGATTCAGATTCATTCTGGATCTTAAGTGGCAGAGGTCAAGGAACAACTGCAGGAGGTTTCAGTCTTATTCAGTTCTACTCAAGAAGCTTTGAAGAAAGCTAAGTCAGATTGAATCCAGCTGAGTTCTTCCAAGAACTCATCAAGAAACTCTCAACTCCCCTCTTTCATTTCTGAGTTGTTGAGTTAATATTTGTAATTCATTTTTAACTTGTAGGATCCTTTGGATTTGAGTGAATTGTAAGCCTATAATTATAAAGGCTGAGGGTAGGGCTTGAGAGCCTGAGTGTAGGAGATTGAGATCTCTGAGTGTAGGCCTTGTTGGCTGAGTGTAGGCCTTTGGGGCTGAGTGTAGGCCTTGGTTGGCTGAGTGTAGGCCTTGGTTGGCTGAGTGTAGGCTTTGGGATAAAGCTGAGTTGTAGGGCCTTGGGCCTGAGGTGTAAGAACCAATTTGGGTTCTGAGACAGTGAAGGTGTTTGGCCGAATCTAGTACACTGCTAGATAGGCGAAGGGGGAAAGTGGATGTACCCATATCTTGGGGAACCACTATAAACCACTGTGTGTTGTGCTGTGCTGTGATTATTGTTGTGTATGCTGTGTGCTTGCTGTGATAGAATAGTTAGAAATCTGTGATATTAACTATTTGCTGCCATTAAAGTTTAAAACGGATTAGGTCACCTATTCACCCCCCCCCCCTCTAGGTGTTTAGGTACCATATCTTTCAGGATATGCGCTGACCAAGCCATTCGTAGGTGCATACCTGAGATGGAAGTTCGTGATGTCCTAGAAAAGTGTCATGCATCTCCTTACGGAGGACACTTTATGGGAGAACGAACTGCTATGAAGGTACTAGAGGCTGGTTTTTATTGGCCAACGCTATTTAAGGATGATCACTTGTTTGTCAAGGCATGTGATAGATGCCAGAAGACGGGCAATATTCATCGGGGGGCAAGTATGTCTATGACCAATATTCTGGAAGTAGAGGTATTTGATGTTTGGGGCATAGATTTTATGGGGCAGTTTGTGAATTCTGGAGGAAATTTCTACATATTATTGGCAGTAGACTATGTGTCAAAATGGGTAGAGGCCATCGCCACACAAAAAAACGATGTTAAGGTTGTACTCAAGTTTATAAAAGCAAATATATTTACGAGATTCGGCACACCTAGGGCGATAATTAGTGATGGGGGCTCACATTTTTCTAATACACAATTTAAATTACTTTTTAAAAAATATGGTGTAACACATAAAATGGCCCTAGCATATCACCCGCAAACCAATGGATTAGCCGAAGTCTCCAATAGAGAGATTAAGTCTATCTTAGAGAAGACAATGAGTACAACCAGGAAGGATTGGGCATTTAAATTAAATGACGCGCTATGGGCTTATAGGACCGCTTACAAAACGCCCATAGGTGTGACTCCCTTTAGGATGGTGTATGGAAAGGGCTGTCATTTACCGGTAGAATTGGAACATAGAGCTTTTTGGGCGATCAAGAGACTTAACTTTGACTTTCAAGAAGCGGGTAAAAGAAGGCTTCTGCACTTGAATGAGTTAGAAGAGCTTAGATTTAACGCTTATGAGAACACGAAGCTTTATAAAGATCGGGTTAAAAATGGCACGATTTGAGACTGCAGAAGAGAGAATTTAGAAGCGGACAACTTGTGCTTTTATATAATTCACGCCTTCGATTATTTCCAGGAAAGCTGAAATCGAGATGGTCTGGACCATTCCGAGTTGTTGACGTGTTCCCACATGGTGTAGTAACAATATGTAACGAGAAGGACGGATCAACTTTCAAGGTGAATGGACAGCGACTAAAAATTTATTATGAAGGTGGTGACCAGCGTGATGCGAAGGTCATAAAATTTCATTGACGAGTACAAGGAGAGCCGTCTTACCAAGACGATTAACTTAGGCGCTAGGTGGGAGGCAACCCATCGCTTTATGTTTAGTACTGTTTGAATTTAGTAGTTTTCTTCAAGTTTTTCTGTGGTTTTGATTAGGAGAGTGGTGGTGGAGGTGAATATCAAAGTTGGGACTGAGATGGACAGCGGTTCTAAGACACCTCACAAAAGAATAGGAAGTAGACCTTCAACGTCATCGGCCGGAAAGCGGGAGAATGTAGCAGTGCCATCCGAGGAAGGGGTCACATTGCATGAAGCCATGGATAGTATTGAGTACATAAAAGTATACTTGAGATGCCAGCACTGCTACTTCAGTTCCCGACTGGATATTATGGAGAGGAAGATTGATAGTCTCTTGAAGAAAGCAAAGTTGCAGGAGGATGTAGAGCCGTTTCGATATCAGTGGCAGTTCAACAACAAGGGAGAGTTGCTAGCAGCTGATGGAAGGACTCTCGACCCAACTGAATTCGATGAAGAAGACGAGGCTCAGGAGGAAGAAAGGAATCAGGAAGAAGAGGTGGAGCCAGAAGGCGAGGAGGATCAAGAAATGAATGAACCCGAAGAAAACGATGAAGGGGGGTCAGATTAGATCCTTTTGGCTTTATTTGTTTTTGGATGACTGTGTTAATGGTTGATGGATACCCTTTTGTTTCTTTTACGCTCTGGATGACCTTATTTTGCACTATTTTGTTTAACTGCATGGTGAATGATTACTCTGCACTACTCACATGATATGATATGATCTTGCGTAATTATTTTGTTTAATTTACTTTATTACTCTGCTCTTATGTTCAAATTGATATAACATGATTTAGGCTATTGCTATAATTAACAGTTATGACATGAATATGAAGGCGATTAAGTTATTCTGGTTCATTGTTGTTGCTAATCCATGCAGTTACGAACTTTATTAGATTGCCTCCATGTTTTGTTCTCTTCTGTCATAGCCAAGATAAAAGTTGGGCTGGTAAATATGGTACGGAGTAATGTAGATCATCGGAGCACATGGGGAGAACATTAAAGAAACTCAATAGACTTAGAGGAAATCATTTTCTTATCAGGGGAGTTTTACTGTTTCAATTTCATGTTTATTTAATTCATGCAAAGGCTGAGTAGTATAGATAGAATATTATTTCTTATATAACACATTAACCTTGCTAGGGCCTAGCAAGCCCTTAAGTGTGGGGGTGTTGGCTAATATTGCCCCTGCAATTGTGGTGGTAGATAATTTGATTTGATCACTCATAATTACAAGATTTCGTATATTGACCTGTACTTAGTGATAAGTTATTCTTGAAGTTCAATGATAATTAATTGGTACGGCTAGGGAATCCTAGGAGTTCAGATTTTGAATTTGAAATTAGCAAGATTTTTTTGATAAAGCACTCTAAGGCATTTGATTCATGCACATCCTTCTCCAGTTTTTGTTTACTTCTCTGAAAACTTTTGATGTTGATTTCTAAAATTAGGAAATGGGGTGAGCAAGAACTAAGTAATAATGTGAGTCAAGATAATGTTTTAGTAGTTATACCATTTTGAACTTTCATGAGATTCTTTGATTGGTTCTGTATCATTTTGCTACCCACTACTGAATGACCAAATTCCCTATATTTCCCTAGTTTTATCTTAATCCACTAGCCATTTATTTGGTGTTCCAATTCAGCATTTATATATATAAAAAAAAAGAAAAATTGTGAATTGCCATAGTGATATGCGGCCTAAGTATGTACACGCCTATCTAGAATGATCCCAACTGTGACTATATATAAAAAAGAGAAAGAAAATAATCAAAACTTTTGTCATAGTGATATGTGGCCTGGGTAGGCAATTACATACTTGGAATGATTCCAACTATAGGCACAATATGTTTATATATTCAAGGCTTAAGGATTGAACCTCGTAATATGGTGAAAGATTGAGATTATTAACTAGGGAATTACCATGCCACTATTTAAGCCTATTCATGAATTGCCAACCAAGCCAAAGCTAAACCTATGCTCTCGTATGCTGCTAATTCTTGTTAAGGCTAGCGTAATGACTTAGCTTATTCTTACCCTTTTGAATTATTGAGGATTTTCAATAAAAAAAAGTACGGGGGAGTAAATAATCTGGAAGAAGGCGCACACACTACACAAAATTCTTTAGTATGCTTTATCTTTTATCAAGCTAATGGATTTGTGATGTTTGAACTTTTAATAATAATCAAGCTTATCAGTTGAGTAAAGCGAACTTCTTGAATATCTTGGACTAATGTTGGTCAAGATAGGATTGTTCTGATTTGGAGAGTGATAATTATCGAACACCCATTTGAAATAATTATTTCTCTTTGCTCGGGACTAGGAAAGGTTCAAGTGTGGGGGTGTGATAACTTCTCAAAAGAAGTTATCTAGCCACGTTTTCTGACATATTACTCGGCATATCCAACACGAATTAACACAGAAAGCTATAGAAATGAAAGTAATTATTTGATTATCTAATTCAAGGCTAATTTGGTCTCTTTTTATTGTATGTTTACTAGTGGTGCAAGAGGAATAAGCTTATGGACGAAAATCTGCCAAAATATAAAAAATCTGGAAAAAGGTTGCAACGCACGAAAAAATAAATAGTTGCAACGTCTCACGTGCTGATTGGCAATGCAAGTAGGCACAGCGCAGGTGTTGCAACACCCCCAAAAAAATGAAGGTTGCAACGTCACCTGAGCGGTTTTCAGATTTTGAAATTCGAATTTTGCCACCTTTTCAAATTTGGAAGGAGGCATCTTTTGGCATATCTGGAGGCGTTTTTAAAGGACAAAAGCAAGGAAATGAGAGAGGTGTGCTGGACGAAAAATAAAAGAGAGAAGAGGGTGCTTTTGGAGGAGAAGATCCATCTTGGGAGACAAACCCTAGGCAAGAAGAAGAAGAAGGCAACTCTGGATCGTCAAGAGCAATGGATTTTGCACTTCCAAGTGAATTATTTCCTGAAACTTTTGAATTTTCCGAAGCGTGTCTAGTAAGATCCATCTAATTTGGTTTCATCTCTCCGCCATGAACTAATTTCTTAGATCTTGTGTGTTGTGAGTACCTTACTTGTTGTGATGACTTGATTCAAGGTTTTGACTTAATGATTGTTTGATTTTCTATCTTTATTGGAATTGTGTTCTCTATTTGTGGATGTTTTGAGCAAGTATTCATCTTCTAGATAGCATGGCGAGATTCGAGAGAGGAGTTATGCTAGTCTAGGGTTGAATCCTTTATATTACGTGGCGAGATTCGAGAGAGGAGTCACGTATTTCTTTAGTCAAAATTCCATCTTTTTACTGCACTGCGAGATTCGAGAGAGGAGCGGTGTAAGTGTAACCTAATTTCTAATATAACTTCGGGAGAGAAAGAGATTTCCTCTTGAGTTAGCATTGTGGATTTGTGCGCTTTTCGTTACTTTCTTTCCTCCCAAGTTAGAGATAACTGGGGGAATTTGGGTGACCGGATCTCGGAAATCAAGGGATAAAGAGATCCACTTTTGCATCCCTGCAAGATAGAAGTCAAACAACTCATGAAAGCTTTTTCTATAAAAAAATCATTGCAATAGGTAAGGGAAATCAACATGCAAGATTGCTTCCCTAAAATTTGGATAATAATATTTTCTTGTCCGCACATTTTAGTTCTTGTCTAAAGAGTACTTATTTAAATAAATCTAGAAATTCACCTTAATTATTGTCTTGAATTTAGAGAACGGGAAGAGCTAGTAATTGTGATCACTAGGTCAATCACCTCCTCGAGGGAACGATCACTTCTCACTTTATATTACTTGATCCGGCACGTGCACTTGCGTTATTATATACATCTATTTGGGCGTATCAACACGCACTGGCTCAAGACGTCGAGCTGAGTTCGACGACCACTGACACGCCCTGTGACATGCCCGTGTCACAGGTCGTTTCCTCACTCGAAACTTGACACTCGACGATTATCGAGCAAAATTCGTCGATCTGACGACTCGACACAACCTAGGCCTGACACGCCCTGGGACACGACCGTGTCCCAGGCCGTGTCACCCATGTCTGAACACAAATTGGCCCAAATTGACCCAGAACTTCGGGGTGTTACATATTCTGTCAACAGAAACAGATGATTAAGAGATTGAAAAAGAGAAGAAGATCTAACAATTCATTGAAGAATCATTTCAAGTGAAGATCTAAGTAGTTGGAGATAGAGAGCTCCTTCCAAGAAGACAGCCGTTGGAACCAGGCTGTGAAGAAGGATTCAGACCTAGTTCTTAATCTTAAGTTGCAGTTATTGAAGATCAGCTGCAGAGAATCAATCCTATTGTGTTCTACATTCAAGAAGCTTTGAAGAAAGCCAAGTGAGGTTGATCTCAGCAGAGTTCTTCCAAGAACTCATCAAGAACCTGTCAACTCATCTCTCATTTTCTGAGTTGTAGGTATATACTTTGTATTCTAAATTACTTGTAGGATCCTTAGGGATCTGAGTTGTAAGCCTACAATTATAAAGGCTGAGTTGTAGGGCATGTGTGCCTGAGTGTAGGAGATCCATATCTCTGAGTGTAGGCCTTGTGGCTGAGTGTAGGTCTTTGGAGAAGACTGAGTTGTAGGGCCTTGGGCCTGAGCTATAGGAACCATTTGGGGTTCTGAGTGTAAGATCTGAGGATCTGAGATATAGTGGAGGAGTTTGGCCGAATCTAGTACACTACTAGATAGGCGAAGGGGGAAAGTGGATGTACCCAAACCTTGGGGAACCACTATAAATCTGTGTGTTCATTGTGTGCATGTGTATTCTGTGATTGCTGATTGATTGCTGTGAAGAATTGATTATAAATCTGTGATATAATCTGCCTAAAAGTTGAAAAAGATTAAGTCACCTATTCACCCCCCCCCCCTCTAGGTGATTAAGTACAATTTCTTTCAAGTGGTATCAAAGCGAGGTTACTCAAAAAGGGGCATAACTGTCTGAGTAGATCCTGTTGGCAGATTCAGTGAAATCAAGGACAGATTCAGCATAATCAAGAAAATCAAGAAAATGGGTTCAACAGAGAATCATAAGGAACTTGGATCCATGAAGTTTCCCATTTGCAGAAAAGAGATTTTTGGCATCTAGAAATAAAGGGTGAGACTGTTTATGGAAGCCTCAGACCCTAGAATATATATCACAGTTAAAGAAGGGTCATATGTGCCTATGAAGGTTTCAGTCCTGGATGCAAATTAGAGAACACCTAAGGACTTTTCTGAAATGACAAAAGATGAGATTTTTCTGGCCACCATGGACAAGAGGGCTCAGAATATCATTGTGAGTGCCATAGATAATGCTACATTTCAGAATTTGATACACTGTAAGACATCAAAGGAGATGTGGGATACACTTATAGTGTATATAGAGGGTTCAGAAGAAGTTAGGCAGGACAGAAAGTCATTGTTAAACCAGGAATATGAAAGTTTCAGGCAAGGTAGGTCTGATAGCATAACAGAATGCTATAAGAAATTCTATAGGATAGTTAATGAGTTAATGTCCTATGGAAGAGATTTCAATAATTATGAGCTAAATGATAAGTTCTTAAGGTCCCTAACCAAGGATTGGGACACCAAGATCTGTGCCATAAGGGAAATGGCCAAGTTAGCAGATATTCCTCCTCCAACTTTGTTTGGAAAACTGCTATCCTATGAAATGCAGTTGATGGTAAGGAAAGAAGAGGAGAAGACTACCAGAAGTGAGCACAAAGAAAGAGCAGTGGCATTCAAGACAGAAGCCACCAAGAAATACAAAAGTAAGTCTCCATCTCCACCTCCAAAAGTGGCTGAGACTAAGTCAGATGATTCAGAAAGCAGAAAGTCTGAAAGCAGTGAGAATGATGAGGACTTTGCAGCTTTCACAAGACACTTTCAAAAGTTTCTAAAGAAGAAATAGTGGAGGTCAAAGCCATCCACTTCACAAGGAAAAGATGACTATTATCAGAACAAGAAGTCATCAAAGAAAGATAGGAGAAAGCCCAAGTCAAGCAAAACAACCTTATCAAAAATTGTTTGTTATTGCTGTAACAAACAAGGACATGTTATTGCAGACTGTCCATAGAAAAGGAAAGAGTCAACAGATAAGAAAAAGACTCAATTCAAGGGCAAGAAGGAAAGGTCCTTTGTTGCCAAGAAGGACAAAGGCCTGTCAGACATGTCTTCTTCAGAAACTGAGTCAGAACCTGAAGCTTATATAGGACTGTTTGCTGAAGAAGAGGAAGAGGAGTTCATCCAGCTAATGAACTCTATATATGAACAAGAGTACAATCAGTGCCAAGGACTGATGGCATTGTCAGAAGGTGACAAAATCCAGGATCAGCCTGGACCTAGTAAGGTACAAAATTGTTCTTTAAGTTCAACTTTTTAGTGCTAGTTCAGATTCAGTTACATCAGCATCAAGTGATGCCAGTGGATCTGAATCTGAAGGGGATATTCATCAGTTGATTGATGAATATAGAGTTCTTTTGCATGCTTTTAAGAAAAGAAAATCCTTGACCAAGAGTCAGGCTAAGGAAATTGCTAATCTTACAGCTGCTGCAACAGAGTTTGATAAGGTGATTGATCAAAAATTAAATGAAATAGCCAGACTGAAGAACATAACTGTTATTCAGATGGGTACTATAGCATTTAAGAATGATCAAATTAGAAATATGGAGATAAGTCTTCAGAAGGAGAGAGACATTGTTGCAAGGTTTTCTAAACCAAAGTCTGTTCTACCTTTGATAGATGAATTTGTTCATCAAAAAGGTAAAACTGGATTAGGGTTTACAAAACCTGCTAGGACTGTTCAGTCCAAGTCTAAGGGCAAAGCCCCAGCTCTCAACAAGCCAGCTGTAGTTAAAACAGCTAGGGATATACCTAAGTAAATGTACAACAAGTTTGAGTGCTGGTGCTGTGGCAAGGTAGGCCACTTTGCCATAGACTGTTGGCACAATTCTAGTGCCAAGATGTGTAGCAAACTGCCTGTTGGAAGATCTACAGGTAGCTTTGTTAAGAGGCAAACTAACCAGCACCAAGAACCCAAAAATTCTTTGGGTTCTAAGGTCAACTAATCTGTTTTGCAGGTGAGTCCAAGTGGCCATTCCCCAATATGGTACTTGGACAGTGGATGTTCCAGGCACATGACTGGAACTAGGGAATTGCTAAAGGACTTCACACCAATCAAGGATGGTCCTAAAGTCACCTTTGGTGGTTCTGAAAAAGGAATCATCAAAGGTTTTGGTAACATTTCTAGCACCCATATAACAATTACTCAAGTGGCTTATGTTAAAGGTTTGAAACATAACCTTATTAGTATAAGTCAACTGAGTGATTTAGGATATGACATCTCATTTGTCAAATATGGTTGTCATATTAGGAGATCAAATGATCAAGAGATCATTTTGACTGGTTATAGAAAGAGAAATGTCTATTGCCTAGACATTATGTGTGAGAACAATGGTCCTCCAGTGTGCCTTGTAGCTGATGAGAAAGTCTCTCATTGTGTCAAATGGCACAAGAGGCTAGCCCATCTTAACTACAAGACAATTGACCAACTCTATAGCAAAGAGTTAGTGAGGAATGGTCCTCAGGTTAAGTGTGTTAAAGATAGGATATGTTCAGCTTATCAAAAGGGCAAGCAGATTAGACCCACCTTTAATAGCATTGAAAACAAAGATGCTGTGAGGTGCTTATACCTCTTGCATATGGATCTCTTTGGTCTTATGCCAGTTCACAGCCTAGGTAGGAAGGTCTACACATTTGTGGTTGTAGATGACTACTCAAGGTTTTCCTGGGTGTTCTTCCTTAGACAGAAATTTGAAACACCTAATATCTTTTATAGCTTTGTCAAACAAATTCAGAATGAGTTAGACAGTACAGTGGTCAAAATAAGAAGTGACTATGGTACTGAATTTCAGTCTGATAGTATGACAAAACTATGTGAAGAATTTGGGATATTTCAGGAATTTTCTTCACCAAGAACACCTCAGCAAAATGGCATTACTGAGAGTAAAAATAGAACCTTGATTGAGGCTGGTAGGACCCTATTAAGTGACACATCTCTACCAGAATATTTCTGGGCTGAGACAGTTAATACTGCATGCCATGTAATTAATAGGGCTACCATTACTAAAAGTCACAATAAGACCCCCTATGAGATTGTGAAAGGCAGAAAATCAAATCTATCTTATTTCAGGATCTTTGGTTGTAAATGCTTTATACTTAACAATGGTAAGTCTTACTTAACCAAGTTTGCTGCCAAATCACAAGAGGGGATCTTTGTTGGGTACAACAACAATAGTAAGGCTTATAGAGTCTACAACTTGACTACTCAAGTTGTAGAAGAATCTGTACATGTAGTATTTGATGAAGCTAGACTTATTAACAATGAGTTGTCTAGAAGTTTTTGCAGCTCCACAGGTGTGACTAAGAAGTTGGACAAGCTCACTATTGAAGAAGGATCTACTGCAAGTCAGCATGTAGATGATAGTGGCTGTTGTCTAGGGGAAATACTACATGCACCTGATGTAGAAGAAGACCAAGGAGTGCAGCAAGTTGAAGAAGCTGAAGGAGCACAACCTGAAGTCAGGTTGCATCCAGCTAGTAGACATCTAAGAGATCATCCAGCCAATCAAATTATTGGTGATCTAAGTCAAGGGGTACAAACAAGGAGCAGAAATCTGAGTGCAGTGCTCTACTCCAGTTTTCTATCCCAAGTAGAGCCAAAGAAATTTGAAGAAGTCATCTTAGACCCTCATTGGATTGAGGCAATGCAAGAGGAGCTGAATCAGTTCAAGAGATGCAAAGTCTGGGAGCTTGTTCCTAAACTAAAAGACCACAATATAATTGGAACTAAGTGGATCTTTAGGAACAGATGGATGAACATGGAGTGATTATTAAGAATAAAGCAAGACTGGTTGCTAAAGGATATAGGCAGGAAGAAGGTATTGACTTTGAACAAACCTTTGCTCCAGTAGCCAGACTGAAAGCCATAAGAATGTTCCTGGCCTATGCAACCTATCAAGGTTTTAAAGTATACCAAATGGATGTTAAGTCAGCCTTTTTGAATGGCAATCTGAAAGAGGAAGTCTATGTGGAACAGCCATCAGGTTTTGTTGATTCAACTCAACCTAATTATGTCTATAGACTTAGGAAGGCTTTGTATGGGTTAAAACAAGCCCCTGGGGCTTGGTATGAAACCCTGTCTAGTTTCCCCATTGAGAATAAATTCACAAGGGGGGAAATAGACAAGACTCTATTCCTTAGGGAATCCAGAGGCAAGATCATTCTAGTCCAAATATATGTAGATGACATAATATTTGGGTCTACTGAAAATAGTCTTTGCAGAAAGTTTGCTAAACTAATGCAAGGACAATTTGAGATGAGTAGTATGGGAGAACTTAAGTTCTTCTTGGGTCTCCAAGTTAGACAGACTGAGAATGGTTTATCCATATGCCAGTCAAAGTTCACCCTAGAATTAATAAGGAAGTATGGTATGAAATCTTCCAGTACCATGAAAACTCCTATGGGGTCAAGTATGTCTCTTAGCAAAGATGATGTAGGGAAACCTGTAGATGAGACTTTGTATAGAGGGATAGTTGGATCCCTATTGTATTTGACTGCAAGTAGAGCAGATATCATGTATGCTACATGTGTCTGTGCTAGGTACCAAGCATGCCCTAAAGAGTCTCATTTGACAGCAGTCAAAAGAATTCTGAGATATCTTAAGGGCACTCCTTATCTAGGCCTCTGGTACCCTAGGAATGGAGACTTTGAACTGACAGGTTATTCAGATGCAGATTTTGCAGGCTGCAAGGAAGATAGAAAAAGTACAACTGGAACCTGTCAATTCCTAGGTGGAAGACTGATATCATGGAGTAGCAAGAAACAAACAAGTGTGGCTATCTCCACAGCAGAATCAGAATATGTGGCTGCAGGAAGTTGCTGTGCTCAACTTCTGTGGATATAACATCAGCTAGAAGACTATGATATTCAAGTAAGTAGAACACCACTATTTTGTGATTATACTAGTGTCATATCTATTGCAAACAATCATGTTTCCCATAGTAGAACTAAGCACATAGAGATAAAATATCATTTTCTAAGGGAACATGTGGATAAAGAAGATATTTCACTAGAATATGTTAATACAGATAATCAACTAGCTGATATGTATACTAAGCCACTAGAAGAAACCAAGTTCAATAGGTTTAAAATTGAATTAGATATGATAAACTTAGAATAGGTTTAAATAAATGGCTAAGTAAAATAGTGTCGACACACAGAGTTGTCTGTGTCGAGACAGAGAATTGGTGTCGACACTTCAGAGAAAAGGTGTCGACACATCTAGGAAGTTGGTGTCGACACTTCAGAAATTTAGTGTCGACACATACAGGGTCAGTGTCGACACAACCAAGGTGGTGTCTACACTTAGAATTTATGCAGAATTAGACAAGTAAAGTCTCGACTAAGTGTCGAGTTAAGTGGTGTCGACACATACACAAGTGTCGACACATATATTCTGTCGACTATACTTGTGTCGACACATAGTTGTCGAGATATTATAAGTCTGTGTCGACACTCTTTAACAGTGTCGACACAATTTAAGTTTGTTGACGCGCCCTTTCATCTTCAATCCTAGAAAGGTATAAATAGGATTTCGCCATTGTCTGTCGACACGCTCACCAAAGTTTCGAGACCAAACTTGTGTGTCGACACCTCTCTTCTCTCAATTCAAATTCTTCAAACCCTAATGGTGCCCAAGCTCGAAGAGAACGTGAATGAAGGATATGAACTGGTGCAGCATGCGTTTGATGACGCAGAACCAGAGATCAAGGATGTGGTAACCCTAGTTGCAAACTCAGGGTTAGATTTTCTTATTTCAGAGCCAACCAAGATATGGAAGAAAGAAGTTCTAGAATTTCTGAATAGAGCAACCCTAGAGGAATCTGGACTCAAGATAAAGTCAAGGGTTCATGGAGAAAAGGTGAAAGTCTCACCTAAGAGTTTGAGAAAGATACTAAACCCACCAAGGACTAAGGAAGAAGATGAAGTTTCTGCTTCTAAGACCAGAGAAGCTTTAACATGGTGTGGATTGGATTCCAAGATGAAAATTGGATCAGTATTCAACAGGAAGGGAATGAATAGCCAAGGAAAATTTCTCTCTGAAATTGTTGGCAAGGTGATCCTGTGCAAGTCTGGAGGACATGACAGGATTTCAGCTTATATGTTCAATCTGATGACAAGGTTAATCTTCCAGCTACATACTGATTTGTCTGCAGTAGTGTTTGAGAAGATTAAGGAGAGCCTGAAGAAACCCAATTTGTGTAGGATATTAAGTCTTTACTTGGCTGGTAGTATACCAGAAGTAATGACCCAAGCTGCAGGATTCAAAATTAACCACATGAGAAGAATGGATCTCAGGATCTTCTCTAGATGGGATAGGGTCTTGACTAAGGAGATGCCAACTCCTGAGAAGGAAATCCCACTAAAGAAGAAGAAGAAGATAGCTCCAGTAGCTTAAGAATCATCTAGTAGCTCTGAAGACCATGTTGTCTTTACACCAGATGATGAACTAGAAACTGGAACTGCTGAAAAGTCTCCAGATAGACAAGAAGCTGCAGACAGGCATGGGGAGCTACCTCAAGCTAGCCCAATACACCAGGATTCCATCCAGGGGGAGACCCTACTAGTGGAAGAGCCAACTCCACTAGAGAGTGCACAAGCAACCCACACCATACTTGAGGTAATCACTGACATCAATAAATTAAACTTCCCTATTGAGGATGATGTTTTGTCTGATTCATTATATAATGTTAATCAGCAAACTCCAACACATAGCCAACCCCAAGATGTTGTCCTATAGGACACATCTGTTGCAGATCAAGTGGAACCAAATCAAGTAATTGATGAGATAAGAGAATCTCCATCACAACCTCAACAAGAGTTTATAATGGAAGATCTCTTCCTTAATCTGGATCAAACAGACTTTGAGAAAGCAAGTGCTGCTGCTGAGGGGGAGAATGCTCATGTTGAGGGGGAGCAAGAAGTAATTGTTGAGGAAACTGCAAGGAAGGAACCTGAAGTGCAGAAGGATTTGCCTCCAAGCCCTAAAGACAGGGTTGATATAGCCAGTACATCTGCATCTGAAGATGAAGAGGCAGCAAGAGCTAAAAAGAGAAAGTTTCAAGTCTTCAAGAGGAGGAGCCAAATTTATAAGAAAGCTCTGCAAACCATTGCACCACAACCTACACCACTGCCAGCACCATCTGTAGATTACAGTTCTCTGATGGTTGCAATGCAAATAAAGCTTGATGAGCAAAGTAAAGCAATAAAAACATATATGGATGAGGGGCATAAGTCTTTACAATTTGATCTGGCCCAAGACATTAAGTCTATAAGATTTGAAATGAATCAGAATAAAAAGGAGATGACTGACTGCTTCCATAAGGGAGGGAATGCAGTAGTCTATCTAGCCACACATCAAGAGAAGATAAAAACTCAAGTGGATGATATTGCACTGAAGCAAGGATATGTTCTGGAGAATCAAATAAAAATGAATGATAATTTGACAGCTTCCCACAATGCTATTGTAACTGAACTAAAGAATATAGCAACTGCCCAGAATGCAGCCCTGACCACTGCCAAAGAAGAATTTGACAAAGTATTGCAAGAGAGCCTAACTGCTGTTACTTCTGCAATTCAAGATTCTCAGAAGCTGATCACTAAAAAACTCCAAAGGTTGAAACCTTTTTACAAGGATGAAGTAAATTACCTAAATGCACAAATCAGATTTCAGAAGGATGATCTAAGAGATCACATAGAAAGAGAAGTCATAAAGGGGGAGAGGGTGTTAGTCAAAGCAGGCTCTGATCATGCAAAATGGATTTCCAATTCCATCAGAGCCACTCTTGGTTATCCTCCTTTATGTGATGATGATAATGTTGCAGAGTCTAGGATTAATCCTGCCTATCTTGGTGGTGAGCAAGCTGAAGTAGCTCAGGTGATCTATCCTCCACCAGATTTTAATATGATACAAGCAGATATACAAACAATGTATAGCCCACCTGAGGGAAATCAGAAGGTTATCATAGAAAAAGTGGTTCAGCCAGTATCTGAAGCTATACTAAAAGAACAAGAAGTGTTGCTGAAAGAACAAGAGACTCAGTTATCTAAGAAGAGGTTCAGAGAGCAAGCTGAACAAAGGCCTGATTTTGAACAGTGGAGCCCCACTTCAAGGAATATTATCTTAACTGCATGGAAGGCTGTCAAGGATAATATTCAAGATAGAAATAAGTGGTATTCTGAACTTGAGTGGAGAAAGCATGTGTCCAGGCAAGAAGCCATTGTGCAATACAGAAGAAAGGCTAAGATGGGAAAGCTACCTCCTACTGCCCAGGAGCCTAACAAGTACTTTCCTAAGCCTTATCATTATTTTGAGAGACAGAAGATCAAGGCTGAAGAGTTAACAAAGAAGGATCTGAAAGGAAAGAAGCATGTTGCTGCTGAAGATGCTGAAGCCCCTGCACAAGCAAAGATACAATCTGGAAAGGGCATAGTGATCAAGGAGGCTGAGCAAAAATAGAATAGAATTATCTTTAGTTTACAGTTGTAATCTTTTGATTTTAAACACTCTGTAAACTTTTGTATAATGAATATGACAAAGTTGTTAGAATAATGTGATGTGTGATAAATCTATTACATAATTGTTCTGAGATGAAATCTGTGTATACATGTTTTGTTTAATACATGTTTATGTTTTCCCTGATTGTATAATCCTGTTTTACATCATACTGTGATTTTGTTATGTATGGTGTATATCATTGACTAAGCGTTATGACTTCTCCAAATAGGGGGAGATTGTTGGGTACATTGGAATGAATATACCTGATTTGAAGAAGCCTCACCCCACTCAATGATATACATCAAAATGTATTTGATGTATTTTGAGTTGCCTTGTGCAGGTTAAGTTTTTGCAGGGAAAGCAGAAAAGATTCTAAGTCCATGTGTCGACACCCAGAAGGAAAATGTCGACACTTAAGAAGACTTGTGTCGACACCCAGAGAAGTAGTGTAGACACTTGGAGTACTTGTGTCGACACCTAGAAAAGCAGTGTCGACACTTGGAGTAATTGTGTCGACACCAGGGATGCAGAGTTGACACCAGACAGAATGTGTCTACACATACATGATTGTGTCGACACTCAATGAATAAAAGTCCATTGAAGCTGTGTCGACACTTAGAAGCAGTGTCGACACCCAGAGGAACTTTGTCTACATCAGAAAGTGTCGACACTTGGAGGCTGTGTCGACACTCAGCAAATTTTAGCAGAGTCTAAGTATAAGTGTCGACATAATGAAGGATGTGTCGACACACAGCAGAAAGACTCAACACATGACGTAAGTGTCTACATAATGAAGAATGTGTCGACACATAGCAGAAGACTCAACACATGAAGAAAGTGTCGACACTAGGAGGCTGTGTCGACACTCAGCAAAGTTCAACAAATTCTAAGTACAAGTGTCGACACAAAGGAGATGTGTCGACACTCAGCCAAAGTCTCAACAAAAGAAAATGTGTCGACACAAGGAGAAGTGTCGACACTCAGCAAAGGTATCAACACAGAAGGCAAGTGTCGACACCAAGAAGAAGTGTCGACACTGAACAAGTTCAACACAAGAAGATGTGTCGACACAAAGGAGTTGTGTTGACACTTACAAGAATTCAACTAAGTACTGAAGAACAAGGACTTGTGTCGACACATAATATCAGTGTCGACACATGATGAAGAAGTAGTGTCGAAAAGTAAAATCTACAACACAAGGAGTTGTGTCGACACCTTGAAGGCTAGTGTCGACACTTAGTCTACATGTGTCGACACTTAGTCTATAAGTGTCGACACTTAAAGACAGACTGTCTCGACACTTTCAGACAGTTACAGATATTTCAAGAACTGACTGGATGACTTGACAGCTGCCATTCCAGCCGGTCTACTGCACCTGTCAGAGTTGTCAGAAAGCTGTTAGGAACCGGATCAGCCGGTCACCATGAAGAAGGCCTATATATAGGCTTATTCTGTCAACAGAAACTGATGATTAAGAGATTGAAAAAGAGAAGAAGATCTAACAATTCATTGAAGAATCATTTCAAGTGAAGATCTAAGTAGTTGGAGAGAGAGAGCTTCTTCCAAGAAGACAGCCGTTGGAACCAGGCTGTGAAGAAGGATTCAGACCTAGTTCTGAATCTTAAGTTGCAGTGATTGAAGATCGGATGCAGAGAATCAATCCTATTGTGTTCTACATTCAAGAAGCTTTGAAGAATGCCAAGTGAGGTTGATCTCAGCAGAGTTCTTCCAAGAACTCATCAAGAACCTGTCAACTCATCTCTCATTTTCTGAGTTGTAGGTATATACTTTGTATTCTAAATTACTTGTAGGATCCTTAGGGATCTGAGTTGTAAGCCTGCAATTATAAAGGCTGAGTGGTAGGGCCTGTGTGCCTGAGTGTAGGAGATCCATATCTCTGAGTGTAGGCCTTGTGGCTGAGTGTAGGTCTTTGGAGAAGACTGAGTTGTAGGGCCTTGGGCCTGAGCTGTAGGAACCATTTGGGGTTTTGAGTGTAAGATCTGAGGATCTGAGATATAGTGGAGGAGTTTGGCCGAATCTAGTACACTACTAGATAGGCGAAGGGGGAAAGTGGATGTACCCAAACCTTGGGGAACCACTATAAATCTGTGTGTTCACTGTGTGCATGTGTATTCTGTGATTGCTGATTGATTGTTGTGAAGAATTGATTATAAATCTGTGATATAATCTGCCTAAAAGTTGAAAAAGATTAAGTCACCTATTCACCCCACTCTAGGTGATTAGGTACAATTTCTTTCAGAATCTATAGACAAACTCATCTGAATCATGATCTTAAACAACAATAAAGTTGCTTCCCTCCAGCATCCGCTTTTGTAAAACGCATCTATCAAAATTGTGAATGCAATTTGCAACAGATCCAACTTTACTGCCTGATCTTCTTCCTTTAGAAGACAGATTTGACTCAAAAAAGGAGTCCACTTTCCTATACCAGTTCGACTCTGGTGAATAGCTAAGAAAAACAGGTGAAACTCTCTTTTTTCTCTTATCTTTGTTTAAGGACGAGCTACATAGATTAGGATTTAGCCTTGAACTGCACCCAGAAATTGACAGACAGCGGACTGACTGTGACTTCAACGAGAAAGAAATCACGGTAACTTGAGATTTCGCAGGTAACAGGAAAGGGGGAGGAGGAAGGCCAAAGATTATCAGAAGACCAGAGATGAGAGATTACATCACCATAGTGATCAAAAAAATAAACAAAGAAATATTATATGGAGTGCTAGAAAAAAAATACCTAGGATCACAGGAAGGACTGTGATCGGAGGAAGAAGAAGATAATCTCGCTCCCGCCTGTTGTTCGACTTCGCAGCATCGCCACCTTCAGGGGCGGATCAACTAGTCCTGGTGTTCGACTTCACCAATGCCGGAGGAAGAAGAAAAAGGCTAGGTCGCTCCCGTCGCCTCTATTGTTCCGCAGATCGCCCGATTGAAAGGAAAGCCGCTGGAATGGAAGGTTGAAATGAAGAAATAGTGAAATACTAAAGTATTGCCCTAATTTGACTCCCAACCGCAAAATCAGATCATTGAATTTGATCTTAACGGAGGAAAATAAAACCGCCCGGTTAGCCGTCCGCCGGTCTGACCGGACGGTTTCCCGGTTTTCAACCGGTTCCCAGCGAAAACGGTTTTGAATCCTGGATTGGACCGGTCGGCGGTTCGACCGGTCGGACCGGCCGGTCCGGTCCGGTTTCCAAAACGTTGCTTTTAATGACCCAAAATCCTCAAATAATAAGTTGAAACTTGAAAGAATACTCACAAATTAAAATTTGAGGATTTTTTTTAAATTGTATTGAAATCTCGTAGGACTAAAATAATTTTTCCTTAGACTATAAGGCTTCGTTTGGTTCGGCATTTCACCTCCTCTGTTTCGAGCAAACACTACCGGATTTCGGGTAAACAAACAGCCGCCGGCGACGTATGCTTCGTTTGCACCCGCATCAAGGAGGAAATAGCCCCGATCCGCTTCGTTTCGACCCCCACTTCTCCCCCTCCGGTTCTAAAGTGACGTTTCGACTCACCGGATGCACCCACCACCACCGAACCAAATATAGTCTAAGTTAAAAGATTATTTTGACAAAAATTAAAATCTCCTGAATTGTTTTGACATTGAATAGAAATCACATGATTAAAGTTATTTGTACACTGTTGCGTGTTGCTCGGTTTTCTTCCGATTCGGAGAATTAGACTGCCTTAGCTCTAAGTCAACCCGGACGCGCAAATAGTCATAAGTAAACCAAGCAACAATGATGAATGTGTTTTGTTATGGAAAACCTGTAAAGGATGAAAAACCCCGTGGCTGGATGAGTGTCGGGTCAAAATCCACTATATATCTTGAGTTTACAAGTGTTTGAGTTCTCTGGATGGTGACATATCACCTATTCGTTACAAGTTTTAAGTACACAAGATGGAGAGAAATAACCAAGTCCATGGAGACTTGAAGAGAGCATCCACATGATTAAGTCCCTAAACCCTGAGAGCCTTTTTATAGCATTCTTGAAGGACGCTTAGGTAATTGCACCAGGTTGAAAATAATCCTGATTTGACAAATGACGTTGCTCAATTCTAATCATCCATATCATCAATTTTCTTGAAATGATGATAGGGGGCTCACACGCGTGTGCCCGCCAGGGGGCGCGAGCGCCCTTGCCCCAAGTGCGGGCGTCTGCCTTGGTCACGGGTATGCGGGGGGGGGGGGGGGGGGGGGGGGGGGGGGGCGTGCACGCCCGTGCTGGCGGGTGCGCAACGCTGGTCGCATGCACTTGTGCTCGACGATGACTCTGCGCGCTGGGCAATTCCCCTTGGGGTGGCTTTAAGGACGTCCGAGAGAGCGCATGGCTCATTCGGTGGGGTTGACTTGTTTGAGGGCTTTAGTCCCGTTTAACTCAAAAATCTTTTACGGGGAACCCCATAAACACTCCCTTATTTATGGAAACCTACTCATTTTTATAGACAGTAAAACTAATTTTTTTTAGATGTTACATTGAACTGAAAAATACTTCCTAATTAAATAAGAATGTTGTTAATGTAGATTTGTTTATACTAATGACATCTCATTATTAATGACAGATCGATAAAATACAAATGCATATTATATTATTAATGGCAGATCGAGAGAAAAAAATTAAAAAAATTCTTAAACCATGATTAAAAAAAAAACCACATCAAATTGCAAAAAAACTTGGCTTGTCCTTCTCTAATGCAAAACTCTAGAGGAGATTGTTGTCTGTCATGGAAGTAGTCTTTCCAAACTGCTTGTTAGAATAAATACCAGTCTCCAATTCATGGAAGCTATGCTGTCGTGAATTCCCAAATCTTCTGGCACCATCAAAAAAAATCTAGAAGCTGCTATCTGACCAACGAACATCATTTAAGGCTTTGTTTGGCACAACGGTGGCCGTCATTAAATACATGGGTTAAACCGGTGTTCGTTGGCAATCACCTAAAAGACTTCATCCATTTGAGCATAAAAGTGAATGAAATTTCTTAGATGAGTGTTAATGAATGACAGTTTAACTCCCATATTCATGACCGTCACCAGCGTGCCAAGCGTGCCAAGCGTGCCAAACGTAGCCAAGTATCATGAAAATTGAGTATTGTTCCTCAAATCAGTAAATTCTATCAAGAGCTGTTGAAATGAATACAACGAAAATGGTGCAAACTCGCCTCGCCTTGCGAGAATTACAGAATGAAAAACAACTCTCACATATGTGAAGAACTCAGTGTCAAGGCACTGGAGATCCAAGATTCCACAACATCTCCAGCCTTTCTCTGGCTTGCCGATATCAAACTAAGAAGCCATGCTGAGTCCATGGAAAACATAAATTCCTTGCTCATTCCACTCGGGGCACTTCAACCCACCGCAAAGAAGAGAATCTGGGGGACGAAAGTCTCTCCGCGGATGGTTGATTAGAATTGACAGTCAGAGAAGAAGAGAAAAAGGAGAGCAAGCCATAGGTAGAAAGAGGAGATGGACTGGGTTACTTGAAAATTTTGGGTTTGGTATGATTTAATTGGTCTGCCATTAGGATTCATTAGGTATCATAAAAAGTAAATTTTTGGATTTTTGTGGTCTGCCAATAGCCATATGAGATTTGCCAAATCAACGTTAATTTTCCGGCAACATTTCACGGCTACTCACGGCTCATTCGACAAAAGCCATCATAAAAAGCAGCTCCCTCGCCCCCTTTGAAAAAGACTTCTCCTTCTCCTTGGATTCTCCGGCGCTCAGATTGTCCATACGCATCGCCGTCGCCGCACCTCCATTAATTGCTTTCCTCCGTTCAACAAATCCTATCTTTAGGCCATTTGGGCTTCCATATAAGAAAACGATTGGTTCTACTCCGCAGTAGTAGGCCAGACTCCAGAGCATATAAAGTAGCTGCCGCTGAGTTTTCTAGGTTTTACCGCTAGAAGCCTAGAATCGACCAGCACAGTGTTTTTTTATTATAATTCTGGTAATTTCTCACCTTCTCCAGTTCTCCCTAATGAAAAAGGCTTGTTATTTCATATTATTGCTGGTTTCTTTCTTTGTATTTGTCTTCTGTATGGGTTTTTAATGTACCCTGATCTCCTCCTCAATCCATTTCACCTTCCAGCATTCTACGAGCATGTTGAGATCTAACACTATCCACCTGTGAGATTTTTTTTGACTACATTGTAATTCAGAGCTAGTTGATTTGGTCCTTCGTTTTTATAAAGGTGATTGTTATTAGCGGCAGTTTTGCTTAGTGGCACCACACTTTTTCCTAATTTTTCATATTTTTTGGAAATACGCCTTGTAGATGCATTTTTAGGAAACGTGTTCAACACAAAAGTTGTAGATTTCGACTTTTGTGTTGAACAATTTTCCTAAAAATGCATGTACAAGACGTATTTTTAAAAGGAGCGAAACTTGGGGGTATTTTCAAAGTACGCCTTATACATGCATCTTTAGGAAAAGTGTTCAACACAAGTTGTAGATATCGTCGAGATTTACAACTTTCGTGTTAAACACTTTTCCTAAAAATGCATGTACAAGGCGTTTTTTCAAAATATGCGAAAAATTAGGAGAAAGTGCGGTGCGACTAGCCAAAACTATGTTGCTAATAACAATCACCTTTGTAGGGATATTCACGGGTTCAAAAGTAAAAGCTTAAGCCTTTAGTGACGAGCAGAACTTGGTATTTCTATGAAGGCATGCTTTTCACTTTTATGATTTGAGACTAATAGGCCTCATTTGGCGCCGCGGTGGCGGGCGTAACCGGCGGGAACCGGCGCTTTGGGACTGGAGGAGGGAGACGGGGATGGAAACAGAAGATTCCCGTGGCTTTTCCTCCTTGCTACGGAGTAGACGCAGCAAACGGCGTCGGGCGAGAAGACTTGGCAGCATATCGACCAGATGGGCTGCTCATGTCGACGAGTCTGTCTTCCCATATCGACGAGACACGCAATCCATGTCGACGAGACGCGCAATCCATGTCGACGAGACGCGCAATCCATGTCGACGAGACGGGTCCAGAGCGGAAATTTGTGCTGTCTTGGGTGTTTAATCTCGTGGTTTCAGCCATTTGATCTTCTTTTAACCCATCTAATGGCTGCCAATGATGCACCTATGTAATTGAAGATGGGATTTTTGAGTCTAATCCCCAAGTATAATTGCCGTCTGATATCAGAAGCCGCAAGTTGCAAACTGCAAAACCTTCTGATATCGCTAGAGGAGTTCTTCAGGAGGGAAGAACATGAGATTCACAACCCAGTGCCATCGTCTTCGCCGTAAGGAATTTCAATGTTGTCTTCACCGCCGGAGTGCTTGAAGAAAGGTCGATTTCTTTTCTTGCAGAGATTTTTGTTTCACCATGGCCTTGCGAGGAGATTCAGATTGTCGAATCTTGGGGGTTCTAGGTTGGGCAAACCTAGTTCATGTATTTGTAATCCTTATTGATTGTAGTGGATTTCTGTGCCCTGCACCGTGGGTTTTCCCTCATTTAAGTTGAGAGGGTTTTCCACGTATATATGGTGTTTGCGATTGTTATTGCTTTATTATCTTCTTATTTGTGTTACCGGGTTTGTGTGTAGTCGATTCCCATCAATATCAAACACCCTCATCATCCAAAATTTTTAAAATCTGGGTGAGGGCCAACCTCTTGATGTTTTTTGTGTCAATATACTTCCCGCATATACTATTCCTTAATAACAATTTTATATAAATAATTTTTCATATATTAGTGATTAAGCATAAACCATATTTCTAGTGAATTTGAGCATTTGTAGTTGGCTCTGGCATATTGGTTAATATGGCAAAATCAACATTACCTTCTATAAGATGCAATCAAATGTTTGTCATGTTGTTTTAAGTGAAAATTTGTGCTGCGAAATCAGTAGTCCTGATGGGGTTCCCCTAAAATAAAAGTGGTCAAACTGAAGTTTTTCATTGCGACCTCAACTGGCTCGCCAAAATGATTCCAACAGGCTTATTCTCGTGCAATTTTGAGTTTGTTTCATCCCTCAAATGAACACTAGAATGCGGGAGGGGGGTCATGCGCACAAAGCTGCGCACATGCCAGGCGCATACCCATAAGATGAGCACGCAAGGTGCGCCGCGCTTGAGCAAAGGGCGCGCCCGCCCGCGTGAGCCACATACAGTGCGCACAACACACAAGCGCGCCCGCCCGCACACCCCCATAGGTAGCACATCTGCGCACGCACCTCCGCTGCCACGCTCTAGTCACTGACCGCCACAGCCGACTAACCTGATTGGGCCGTACAAGCTGCCCGGGCCGCTCCAGGGGCAAAGTCGTCATATTCCTCACATTGGTGATCCGGGTGACCTAAATCGCATGTTCCTATTTGCCCTTTAATAACCAAATGAACACAATTACTTGTCGTCCTCCTGAAAAACTATAAAAGGGAGGTGAAACCTTCATTTGAAGGGGACACAAAAAAGAGGAGAGAGAGTTCTAAGGTTTTTCGACGAGACGTTGTAGACTTAATTCCAACTCCAAGGCATGCATACCCTACTCGTTGCTCAACCTCCTGCTCAGTATGCGCTTTTCACGTGTCCTCTTTGTCTTTAAGTCTACTCCAACGCGTGCCTTCGCGCTCCGCTCCAGTGAACGCCTCTGCGCTCCGCTCCAGTGAACGCCTCTGCGCTCCGCTCTAGTGAACGCCTCCGCGCTCCGCTCCAGTGAACGTCTCCGCGCTTCGCTCTAGTGCGTGATTCAGCCGATCCTCCATCGTCCAACACCGGATGCTTAAAAAACATTTTGTAAACAAGAGGTCGTCTGTCGCCCTTTGAAAAACTGTTTCTTGTACTCGACTGTCACTAGTCGATTTTGTTTGAACTGGGCCCGACCTCATGGTTTTTCTCTTTTCGGGTTTTCCATATAAAAGTTTTGTCGTCTGTCGTTGGATCCCTACTTTGACTGTTTGCGCATTCGACTCACTCTTGAGCTAAGATGACCCTCTTCGTCTTGTCAGTGGGAGCGTTGAGCGACTCACAACAGTTTAGCGTCCTCTGTGGGAAGGTGTTCTCAACCCTCTAAAGATTTTTTGAAGACAGTACTTGCTTCGTGAAAGTACTCCCGACTGACAACAATGACAAGAAGAAACACTCGCGCCACCGTCTGGACTGTTCCGGAGGGATGCACCGACCAAGCTCCTACAAATTCACTCATTGGCAACATGCTTCTTTTCGTGGAAGGTGTCACCATCCCAATTGCGTCGATGGAGGAGCGTATGCGGTAATTGGAGGAGCGTCAGACCGAGATGCTCACCCTGTTGAGGAATTTAGAAGCCTCTCACGCCCCTAACACAGTCGCTGCACCAGACGTTCGATCACCACTATTTCAAATCATCCCTTGCCTGAAAGCGCTACCCGCCTCAAGGACTCCGCCGCAGACGAGTTATCTGACGCCGCTTGCTCTACGCATCTAGCACTGCCCGACGTGATTCCCGAGCGTGCGCAACACAATCCCTTCCCCGTGGGAGTAGATGCCAAAAAGTCCGACAAAAAGCTCGCTCGCAATGTGTGCAACATGATCGAAGAAGAGTACGGCCACGTCGGGCAGCCGACCGCGTGTCCACGACGTTAATTTTGCCATGGCTCCCTGCAAACTCCGGATGTTCTGGCTCACCCAACACCGTATGGATTGAAGCTGCCAAATATTGAGACTTTTGACAGGACTGATGATCCATTGAAGCACATCAATCACTTCACAACGATCATGCAGATCTACAATGTCCCCGATCAATTATTGTGCCAAGTGTACCCTACAATTGTTAAAGGGTAGGCTCACTGGTTTCATTCTCCGAGGAAAGGGGAAATTGACAACTTTGTGAGCTGCCTCAACTGTTCACCGATTAGTTCGTCGCCAATCACAGGACTTCTTGAGACCTCTCTCATCTTTCCGTAATCTGCCAATCGAGGGAGAAACACATAAAGACTATTTCCGCCGTTTCACTACTGAAGCACGACAAATTCTAGGAGTTGACCCCAAGCTTCTACGTGGCATATTCCTTAGATGTCTTCGTCTCAGTGGCTTCTACTTGTCGTTAATGAGAGAAACAATACCCATCTATCCCAAAGTTGTACATCGAGTCGAGACCCATATCTCAGCGGACGAAGCAGTAGATGCGCATCGACAACAATTCAAAGGTAGCCTGAAAAGATAGAAAGGGATACCCATCTATCCCTAAGAGGAATGACGAGCGTCATGATGACTTCCGTCAAGACGGGGTGCACCGATAACATTAGAACTTCCCCCCTCAACGCCTCCCAGACAGATGTCTTGCTTGCCATCCGTGATCATGCCGCTCTTCAGAGGCCTAGGCCACTAGACCCAAACTCGGGGGATCAGTCTAAGTTCAGTAACTTTCATCATTGTCCTGAGAAAATCAAGGAGGATTGTACACGCCTATGAAGAAATCGAACGGTTCGTTTGTCTGGGACTTCTTGGGAAATTTCAAAAAATACAATCTCTAGATCGGCCAGCCTTGAATGAGCCTGCAGAGGGGCAATCTTGAGGATGATCATCCCGGGTGGAAGCCGGTTCCCCATCCGTGAAACGTTCCGAGCACCCAACATCTCTACCAGTATTTTGTATTTTTAGTTGCCATGTGATGAGCCATGAGTTTTTCCTCGTGCGCATGAATAAGTATTTACATATTCAAGTTCTTGAAACTGTATCTTTCATGATCTATTTATAAAATGTTCGGAGATTCCAGATGGAATCTCCGGCCTTTCCAAAGGACGCCGAGTCTAGTGGACGAAGAGGGCATGCCCCATTTGTTTCACCCACACAGGGGCTACACGCCCCCGTCCACAAAGTGTTTGGAGAATTCAAATGAAAGCTTCTACCATTCCACAGTGTTCGGAGAATCCAAACGAAAGTTTCGGCCTTTCCACATTGTGTTCGCAGAATCCAAATGGAAGCTCCGGCCTTTCCACCGAGTGTTCGAAGAATCCAAATGGAAGATCTGACCTTTCCACAGAGTGTTCCGAGAATCCAAATCGAAGCTCCGACCTTTGCATAGTGTGTTCGGAGAATCCAATCTTTGGCCTTTCCACAGAGCATTTGGAGAATCCAAATGAAAGCTCTAGCCTTTCCAAAAAGTGTTCGGAGAATTCAAACAAAAACACCGACCTTTCCACTGAGTGTTTGTAGAATTCAAGCAGAAGCTCCGACCTTTCCCCAGAGTGTTCAGAGAATCCAAATGCAAGCTCCGACATTTCCGTAGAGTGTTAGGAGAATTCAAATGGAAGCTCCAGCCTTTCACCTGACTTTTCGCAAATTGTTCGGAGAATCCAAACAGAAGCTCCGACCTTTTCACAGATTGTTCGAAGAATCCAATGGAAGCTCCTTCCTTTCCACATAGTGTTTAGAGAATCCAAATGGAAGCTCAGGCCTCTCTGCATAGTATTCGGAGAATCCAAATGAAAGTTACGACCTTTCCACAGTGTTTTGAGAATCCAAATGGAAGTTTTGTCCTTTCCACAGAGAGTTCGGAGAATCCAAATGGTACAAGGTTATCCCCCCATACCCACGACGAAAACTCCAGCCTTTCCAAAGGAACCCGAGTCAAAGGGAACCACGTTCCCATACTCCTCGCACAAACACGACTCTACCATACAATAGGCTTGGAGCATTCACCCAAAAGTTCATGTGTGCGCCGCCTTCAACATGATTGCGAGCACACCGCTCTACCGCTCATTCGTCCGCACGCAACTCTGTAGCACGTCCGCGCGCATGTGGCTTTTCAAAGCGTTCATAGCACCGCTTTACATCACATTCACGTAGGCGTAGCACCACAACTCGTTCACGCGCACGAGACTTTGTAGTTAGTTCATGCGTACGCAACTTTACATCACATTTACGTACACACAACTTTCCTGTATACGCCCCATCACTCCACTCGCCATAAGGTGCATCACTCTCTGTAGGGTGAACCTTGCTAAAAAAAAGATACACCGCTCTTTGAAATAAGCTTCGTGCTACTCTTCAAAGGATCCATCGTCCTCCGGTCAAACAGGGCTTGTTCCCCTCTGTGACCACGCAGAAACATCATTCCCCCCATATCTACAAAATACCCATCATCCTCTGATCAAAGTCACGCACGAAAAACAAAAAAAACTTTCTCAAGGCACACACAAAATTTAAAAACATGCAACACGCGCAAAGTTCAAAAATGCGCACGTGCAATGAGCACAAAAACCACACGCTTGTAGTGTGTGCAAGTTCAAAAATACGTGACCCACAACATGCATTTGTACTCAAACACATGCCTCATGCGAGGTGTTGCGGACGACTATGCAAGCCACGAGCATGCCCCGTTTCCCGCACGACAACGCATGATCCGAGCCAACGCGGGCACTCAAGCACCGCACATGCTTTCCCAGTCGCTCGCGTTTGATCACCCCTTTTGATGGGGATCCATCAGATCTTGCACCAGGAGGGGTTTGCCGCAAGGCGGGACCCACGTTCGTGTACTCGCGCAGGAGGTCTTGATCAGATCGCCGATCCGACTCCGCAGATACGTCCGGATTCGCGTCGCGAATTATTTTCATATATTACTTTATTATTTTTGTGTTTTATTTGATGTATTTGAGTGGCCCCACCTTCGACCAATCATAGTCGTCGATAGTGGGATGCCCAATTTGTTTTTTTATTATAAATAGGATGCTAGTGGGCCGAATTAGGATTATTGCAGATTTTGTAGAATTGAATCCCGGAATCCCGCGATCCCCCCACTGTGCTGACTCCATGGAACCCTAGGTGACGACTCCTAGTTTTGTATCTGCTTCCCCAAGGTGCCCCCTATCTTCAACCCTCGTTTTCCCCCTTAACTTCCCCCATCCGATCTCTGTGGACCTCCAGGAGGCTGGCCGAATTCCTCCTAGCAATCTACGGGGCAGCCGTCCAACTCCCTCACCGCACCTAGTCAACAGGCACTGTCCGCCCCTCCCCAACAACAGCCGATCCAGTCTTCCCTTCATCAGCCCCACCGCCAGTTTCCCCACCATCCAAAGCCGCCTTCGCCTCCCTCCTTGAATCCTACAGCCGCCGCCCATAACTTTCACAACCAACTCTTGGCCGCCGGTTTCCCCCACCCCATGGAGCCACCTCACAACCCCCTCCTCAAAGTCGCCCATATCTGGGCAGTCCAACCCAGATTCAGCTCTCCACCTTGTCCACTCCACATCCCGTATCCCAGATCCACTCCAAAACACCGGATCCACTCTAGTGCGCGCAAGTCCAATACAACAAAGCTCTGGCCTTTTCAAGTTTTCTCTAGTGCGCGTCTCTGTGCTCTGCTGCAGTGCGTGTTTTCGCACCCCGCTCTAGTGCGCGCTTTGTCTGATCCGCATCGTCCAACACCAGACACTTAAATTTTTTTTTTAAACGAGAGGTGACTTGTCGCGGTGTCACCCTCTAAAAACCTGATTCTTATACTCGACTCCTAGTCTGCTACTAGTGATTTTTTCCAGAATTGGGTCTGACCCCATGGTTTTTTCCCTTTCCAGGTTTTCCACGTAAAAGTCTTGTTTTCTGCTGTTGGTTCTCTACTTTGTCTGTTTATGCGTCCGACTCATTCTTGTGCTAAGATGGTCCTCTTCATCCAGTCCATGAGAGCGCTGAACGACTGCACAAGTCTCACACTTGCCATTAGGTTGAAGAAAACAAATATTTTATTGGAGGAAGAAAATAACCTACCACAGATAAATCTTAAATCGATCAGCAGATTATAACTTAGCTAGGTCACTGTGCTAGTTAGATTTTGTAATTTTGCTTATGGACCTATCTTGGATATGGAGCTAAAAATCTTAAAAATCTTTCGTATGGGGCCACCCTTTCCCCATTTTTTACAGTGCCTCTCAAGGCCCATTGGATCCCTCCTCGGTCAAGCACAAAACATGAATTACATGTTAACACCTTAATGCACACAACCCTACGCCCCTGCTATTTTGAGACACATACTATGTGGAGATGATCTCAAACATACTAGATATTTAATCAAGCGAAATATAAGAGAAAACTTGATGCGTTTGAACGACAAGTGTACCGGTCGAACAAGTAATATTAAATGGACGAATTTTCCCAAGTATCAATCTCACAAGAAATACAGTAAGGTGAAGTTAACTTTCGAGGAGGACTTGAGATTGAAGTCCTCGGGTCGGGATTATGAAGGGGCTTTGGTTTGTGGTGCGAAAACAAAATAAACTAAACTAACAAACTACTATGCATGTCGCTATGCACTGCTCTGCTTCACTTGGCGGGATGAAGACTACGCAGACCGCTATGCAATGCTTCGTAAAATGGATGGATGAGTAGGCTAGCATAGTGGAGGGAGTGAGTGATGGTGGTGGAAATCACCAACAAAAGCTTGGACAAGCAGTCGCCCGCGCGATTTGTTCTCGCACGGTTGAAATCAACCGTGCGCAACCACTTCGCACGAGCCGAGGTAATACCCAGGATTTCAGCATAACAGACACGCACATGCAAAACACCCATGCACGAAGGAAAAACGCACGACCGTGCGATTCCCCAGAATTCTAAAATTGGCTTGGGTATACCCCCTCCCTATCCAAAACTGCAATAACATCCAAAACACGACGTGAAGAGCACCTGTGCTTACCCCCAGCAACAATTAGTGCAATTGCGCACCACAACGGGCCAAAAAGTGCACTTTATGTACAATTACAGATCAAGAGAAATGTAAGCAAAATAACAAAAAAGTGTAGTGCACGTGTGAGAAAACTAGCCCAGCTGAGACCGAGAAACCCAATAAATATCAGACTCATCACACCCCCAGACTTAACCATTTGCTCGTCCTGAGCAAATCATCTCTTAGCGGAAAGAAAAGGACTAGCTAGCTTAACAATGGCAAATGCGGAGTACCATGCGAAGTCGCATGCTCACGCACACAGAAAAACAGTAGAAGAAATTTTTAAATATACATATGAGTTTATAATTTTCTAAGAGCGTGTTAATATATTACTTCTACTCAAAAATTGAATCACAGTGAATCATCGGATCATGTGTAGGACGAAAGTAGACAGAAAAATGGGGTGAGCATTGCCAAAGATTGGTGCTCGGGAAAACCTCCAAAGAAATCCATCAATGTCGGTGACCATATGCTCTCCTGTTCACACCCTCTTCACGGCACTGGTTTGACTCAATCGCGCGAATCAATAAGACTCGAGGTTAAGAATAAGGATTAAGTTTAGGTGAGGTAAACAATGATAAAAACGATGGCTCAAACACTAAACCCAAATGAGCTAGCACCAAATACTATCCTCATGCACCACAAAATACATGCGGGTTCACCAAATCCCCCAGACTTAGATTTGACTATAAGGGTGTGTGCACCGCCTACTCCAACAAAAATTTCACATATAAAGATTTTCAATAGAACTTTTCTTCTTATTTTTCACTTTTTTCCTTTTTCTCTTTTCTTTATTATTTTTCAAATCATTTTCAGCATATATAATGTATGGAGCACATCCACATATTGACATAAAAATAATACCACATCAACACCCCAATAATGAAAATGAAATCAACATCTAGAGACCAAATTTGGATGTTAGACTAAGCTTGGCTTTTAGGCTTTGGCGAGATGAACGTGAAGCTGAATCAAAGGATGAGCAGGCACAACGAGAATACCGAGGATAGAACGATAGGAATGAGCACAAAGGCTCAACCAGGTCTAAATGAAGGCCGACATCACATTCGTGCACTTGACTAACCGTATACCCATGTTTCGAGAGTCGTGTGGGGCAAGTTCGTAGCCACCGAATGAAATTATCCTTCCTCCCGACTCGAGCAATACGAGCTAATGAACGTCTACACACATTCCTACCCTATTGTTTGATTCAGAACAGATTCACCAATTTTGAGTAAACAATATTTACGCTAATAAAAAAATATAAACTAAAAGCATAAAAAGAAATTGAATCTACAAAAATTTCTATGTGAGTCACGAGCACTCGAGTAGGAGCACTACATGAGTCAATAATTTACTCCGCCTCATAATCCTAAGTCATCACTGTCACGGCCCGTCTCGAATAAGTCAGAGTGCGCTTTGAGACGAGTTGTGATGCCACATACATGGGCAAAAAGAAAATCATGTCTGCTAAGGCGAAAACAGAGAAGCTGATAATAGTTATTATTGAGTAAAATAGCTTGATTTTTATGCGGAAGCTTTTAAATTCATCAGTGAAAAGAGTTTTGATGCACATGTACTTGGTAAAATTCATGTTTTACAGGCTACTACAATAGTTCTCATGCAGTTATGATTCAACAGAGGGTGCACATGCATTAATTTCAGATTCTAGTACATAAATATTTATATAGCCTAGCAGTTGTCCATGATACTAGAGAAAATGGCTGATTGCAATTATTGCATAAAAGAATTATTTGACAGAAAAAAAGGTAAACATAGAACCTGAAACTTGAAGCAGACCGGGCTCGGGGACCTGGCGGCGCTGACACGAAAGGTAAGACAATTCCAAAACACAAAGGAAAAGCCTCAGAACATTGAAATAAACAGAATGAGCAAGGTAAAGCACAAAACAGTAATAGAAGCAAAAAAAAAGTATGAGTACCAGATTCTCATGAAGCAAAACTATCCGGGACAAACAAACAAAAAGTTAAACAGATCAAGATAGTTAATTAGACTACTCCGGAGAATAGCCTAAAATTATTCATGTAATAGGTTGTACGCTGTGATCGATGAAGGGTGTAGGTGCTATAGCGGACGCACATGGCTCACGATCAGATCTGAGTGCAAGTCTTATCGAAAAAGTAATCCTTCTTGCCGTGACCATGCCAACAGACAGATGCCCAGTTAGACGCTACAGTTCAAGGATTCGCTTACAACCACGGATTTGTTTTCGTGTTTCATACGAGATTATTTATCATATTATTTTATGACAATATTATGAGAGGAAACTTCAGATCGTGATCCAGATTCATGTCAACGAGAAAGATCAGATTGAAAATAAGTTTTACTCGGGTCTTACAATCAGACAGACATCAGAAAACAGATAGACATCAGAAAGCAGACAGACATCAGAAACCGGAAAATTTTTCGAGTAAAAAGCAAAGGTAAGTTGAAGTGTATTGGATCAGAGATATCAAAAATTCGCCTAGGTTAATAATTTCTAGGGCACAGTTATCTTCCAAGAAAATATGCGTTCACTACCGAGCATGATATCAAATCACCAAGCATATATTTGTTATCCGTAATTCGTTACAAATGTGATTTTCCAATTCAACAGTGTGTACGGTACGAGCGTGACATAACTCAACCATCTTTAAATCCCTAATCAGGAGCCTTAACAATGATCATTCAAATCTATTAATGCTCGTACTCAAGCTTACTGTCCTCATTTTATTCATCAAATAAAAATACAAATCCTCAAATTGAATATCCAATTAACCATCATTCACTAACTCGTCTCCCAATTACTCAAATATCATTATTTATATTCACGACTCGTGCTAATTCTATCGCGTGAACCTCAAACTAAGAACAAGTCTAATAAATAATTCAATGCCAAAATTTAACTGACAAAACCAGCTATCAAAGATTAATTCATATAAATATAAGGTCAGACAAAACAATTAAGTTCAATATTTGCAAGAGAGAAGTGATTTCTACTTGCCTGAAAGAGCCTGAATCTGACGGAGACGGCTAACCGACGGTAGCAAAAACAGGAACCCTACTTAAAACCTGTACAAGAACGATGACAGAGACAAAGAAAATCAACATCACACTAACATAGGCATGAATCGATATATAACTAGATCAAGAGAGGGCTAAGAAATTTACCTCCATCATGAGTGAGGAGACGAGAGATACCACACAGAAGAGGAGACTTGACGATGTTTGGGTTAGGGGAAACCCTAATTCGGAGAGAATTTGGAGCGATTCCACCACTAGGAACGAGGAGGGGCACTGGAAAACACACATACACAAGGGTTAGATGACTACGATAGGGGCAAAAATCATGGATCACAAAATATATGAAATCGGAGCATAATCTTTACAAGAAAACTCATGAAAATCTGGATAGAGATGAACAAGAGGGGAATCTTACCAATAGGAATCAAAACCGGGCCCAAAGAAGAGAGAGAAGGAAACCCTAGACGCTCTTCTTGCAAAATCAGCCCCATCGGAGAGGAAGAGGGCTGCCGAGGGAAGGGGAGGCGGCTGCCTTCGCTGATCGACAAGAGGAGGCCTTGCCGACCCTAGGAGAAAGAGGGAAGGGAGCAGTCGGCCTCTGAGGAGCAGGAGGCCGCCAGCCCTAGCATCGGGGGGGGGGGGGGAAGCTGTCGACCGAAGCAAGAGGAGGAGAAGCCGGAGGAGTCGGCGCCTGGAGCAGGAGGAGGCGGAGACCTGCGCGCGGCTGGCTGGAGATGGGAATGGGGGAGTCGCGGCTTTGCGGCAGACGGGATCGGCATGGGAGACGGGCTTTCCTGCGGTTTTGCGGGATGCGGGAAAATAAAGAACGGGGGGGGGGGGGGGCTCGGGTAGGTAGGAATTAGGTTTAATAAGAGGGGGATATATTAGGTATATATTAATATAATTATTATTATAAACCTTATTATCATTTAATCAAGAATCGGGTTGTTACAATCACGGTGATTTTTCAAATTACGCACAAAAGATGAGCAAGCTCACAACGTGCTAATGGTTAAACACGCACCCGTGTGGGTGTTGTAGTGTGCGGTGAATATGATACTAACAATATATAAATAGAAAAAGTACTTCTAGTATTCGAGTGAAATATGCACGTGCACGGGTAACAACGCTCGCTGCACTTTCCTCCAGACTCATGACATGCTATGCGTGCAAATAATATAAATATTAAAATTTAAAACAAGGAGAGGGGAAGAGGTTGCTCAATAAATGAGCATACTAGAAGACGAATGAAATCCACTATTCACGCAGCAAATCTCGGATAAAGAGTACCCGCGGGGGTGTGCTTCAACAAAACAAAGAAAAATAAACAAGCTAAAATTGAAATTCAACTAACTAGACTAAACTTGGAAAGATAGAAATGCAAGAAAAGTAAGATGACTACTGAGATTATTGTCCTCCCAACACGACTTATTCAAAATTTTAAAAGTTTTAGCTAATGGGAGTATGAATAAAAAAGTGCACATGCAACTGTTCTAATGTTCGTGTCGGTAACATATACCAATACAGAGATAAAACAGTTACCACTCTACAAAAATAATAAAACTTGATTTTCATAGGTAGAGGAAATAAGAAGTAAGAAGAGGAAGGAGACTGCTCCTCACTAATCTTACCACAAAATAAATCCTTGCTTGACAATGTGTCATTGTCAACAAGAGGAATGCAAGAGGCAAAAACAATAAATGGAGCCTCCACCATGGAGAAGAAATCAACCTCCTCACAAATGGTAATACTCACATCATTGACTTGATCACATGACTTAATGTCCTCCTGAAATACCTATGACAAGTCAACCTGCACAAGCTCGAATAAAGAAGAGAGGTTGGGAAATAAACTAGAAGAAACATAAATAATCAGAAATTGGGGGAGTGGTCCCTGTCTCACTCCCAACAGGTTTCACACCTAGATCAATGTAGATAATGAAAGAATCACTGTAGGAATAAAATGGGCTATATGGACCTTTGGTGATGAGTTATACCTTTTCCTCTGATGATGAGGTAATGACCTCATCACTGAAGAGATCCTCCTCCTCAGTGCAATTAGGCACGACTTTGGGATCCAGAAGCTCATCCTGCACATCTAAGTAATCAACAAGATCAAAGGATACATGTGTAGTAAAGTCAGAAAAAGCTGGAGGATAAGCAGGGCTCATGATAGAATCAACTAAAATATGCGAGCTATCCTCCAAAAATGAATCCACCGACAGTGATGATAGTGAAGGAGGAAACTCCATGATGTCTTCATGACGATCAACGACAACACTAATCGACGCATTCGTTGTGCTCCTAAGATGACTTGGGGGCCTAACATATGTGTCATCCGTGATGGAAGGAGCAATGACATAGGAAGGTGGAGGGATGAAGACAAGTGCTGACTCATCATCCTCCTCCAATTGCAACTTCCATTGCTCACAATCCTTCAGAGCGTGATTGAGACTCTGACAACACAAGCACCACTTCCCGGTAAGTTTAGACCATGATGGGGCCCAACCACCCGGTGAAGGTGATGCTTGCACAAGAGGTGCGTAATGATAATAAGCATACTTGTTATATAAGGGTCCAACCGCAGTGGGAGCGCCATATGACGAGCCATACGAGTTATTATTACGCCTTCCTAAATAACAATCTTCACTAAGGTGACTACGAGAAGAGCACCATTTGCAAGATGACCGAGAATACATTTATGATGCGCAACAGATTCAAAAATTGAACAAACAAAAATAAGACTTACTACGCACGATATTGAATTAAAATTTAGCAAAACCTGATTTATAAACTTCAAAAAGATTTGAAAAAAGAAATTTAAAAGATGCTACTAAAAATTAACAAAAAGAAGAAAATGGTATATACAAAAGGAAATGACTTCTATCTGTCAGCTCTCTCTTTCTAGAAACTCACATGATTGTGTTCCTCAGAAACGACGCCAAAAATTTAATGCGCAAACGACAAGTGCACCGATCGCTCAAGTACTAAAAAATGAGAGAGTTTCCCTAAGTATCGATCTCTCAAGGAACGCAGGACGGGGCGCGTGATTCGAATGTTTAGAAAATTAATTGTAAGGATTTAAAAGTAAAAACAGGGCTTGGATTGAGTTTTTGCAAAACAAAATGAAAACCTAAACTAAACTAGTGCGGGTCGCAGTCACCGCTTCGCAAGGTTGATGGGCGAGTAGGCAAGCGTATGGAGTGGTTCACAACGACGGATGAGGGTTGAGAGCATCTCTTCACGATGCACGCCACGAACAATTGCTAGTGCGGCCAACTTCGTGATGGTGGAGTGGAATCGATGGGATGGAAGCGCTCCTCACGCGCATAAACCGCAATCAATTTCACATAGACATGAAATATAATATTAAAACAATTTAGGATTTGCGCAAATCGTTCATACAACCCATACCAATTAAGAAGAAATATAGAACATCAAAGGAGAAGGAAATATTACGACCGAAGCACGAAGTCTCATCAAAGGTTTGCAGACGGAACCAAGGGTTGTCAATCCTTGTCCACACTCGGGCTTCGACTACCGTTCGGGGTCCGAAAGAGCTGTCACCTTCTTCTACCCTACCTTTCTTCTTCGTCAATCTTCTTCAATCACAATCTCGCCAGAGCTCTCCTTGAATGCGGTGAGAAATCCCTCGGAGTGGAGCTTGGATGCAAGCGAATGACGGAGGAGGCCGAGAGGATCTCTTAGCTCTTGATTTCCAAGAAAACAGTGCCCATAAGACCTCTTGATGGTGACTGGAGATGGAGCGGCGGAACAGGGCGAAACTGGACCTCTACGGGTGGAATGGAGTGAAGGATTCGAATCAGGGCGAACATCTGTGCTTAAATACAAAATAATTAGAAATTTGGTCACGTACGGTCGAACGCACGTTACGCACGCCCGTGCGATATTTACTAAGAATTATACAAACCAGGCCAGGGGGCCACCCGTGCGATTTTCCTTCACGAACGGTTGCATCAATTGTGCGCGAACAAAAACACACGGGTAGTGACAGAACTCAGAATTTCTAGGCCAACCACCGTCCAGTGTGATTTTCCTCTCGCACGGTTGAATCCAACCATGCGTGAAGAAAACACACGGCCAGTAAAACCATCAAAAAACTTGGAGAAGTAGGTCGCCCGTGCGATTTACTCTCGCGCGGTTCAAACCAACCGTGCGTGACCAATTTGCACGGGCAGAGGCAGAACCCACCATATCAGCACAACAGACATGTACTGGAAAAACACCAATGCGCGAAGGAAAAATGTACGACCGTCAGATTCCTCAGAATTCTAAAATTGGCTTGGGCACATCCCCTACATGTACAAAACTCCAATAACATCCAAAACACGACATGGGGAGCACCATGTGCTTACCCCCAGTAACAATTAGCGCAATTGCGCACCACAACGGGCCAAAAAGTGCACTTTGTGTACAATTACAGATCAAGGGAAATATAAGCAAAAACAACCAAAAAGTGTAGCGTACGTGCGAGAAAACTAGCCCAGATCAGTACGAAAAACCCAATAAATATCAGACTCATCACACGCGCTTCTCGCGTACCCGCTTTGTTTTCAAGTTTGCTCCAGTGCACGCCTCTGTGCTTTCTCCAGTGCGTGTTTTCGCGCTCCGCTCTAATGCACGCTTTGTCTGATCCGCATCGTCCAACACAGACACTTAGAAAGTGTTTTGTAAACGAGAGGTGACCTGTCACGGTGTCACCCTCTGAAAAGCTGATTCTTGTACTCGACTCCTAGTCTGCTACTAGTGATTTTTTTCCAGAATTGGGTCTGATCCCGTGGTTTTTTTTTTCCTTTCTAGGTTTTCTACATTAAAGTCTTGTTTCCTGATGTTGGTTCTCTGCTTTGACTGTTTATGCGTTTGGCTCGCTCTCGTGCTAAGATGGTCCTCTTCATCCAATCCATGAGAGCGCTGAGCAATCGCACAAGTCTCACACTTGCCATTAGGTTGAAGAAAACAAACATTTTATGGGAGGAAGAAAATAAGCATTACTTACCACAGATAAATCTTAAATCAATCAGCTGACTATAACTTAGCTAGGTCACTGTGCTAGTTATATTTTGTAATTTTGCTTATGAATCTATCTTGAATATGGAGCTAAAAAACTTGAAAATGTTGTATGGGGCCACCCTTTCCCCATTTTTTACGGTGCCTCTCAAGGCCCATTGGAATCCTCCCTGGTCAAGGACAAGACATGAATTACATGTTAACACCTCTAATGCACTCAACCCTACGCCCCTGCTATTGTGAGACCCATACCATGTGGAGATGATCTCAAACATACTAGACATTTAATCCTTAACCCACAAACTTCGGGTTTGTTGTATGATGAATTTAAAAGTGTTGTTATAGTGGAGTTAGATTATTTTAAAAGTTATTTAAGGATTTTTCACTCATACAATCAAATACATAGTTATCATTATTTTCAAATTTCGATACTCGGCCACCCTTTCTGCATTTTTTAATAGTCTTCTCATGGATAACTATTTGAAAATTGAATTACAATAAACTTTTCTAGATGTTAAATAAGCAAAACTGTTGGGTGGATCGTGCTATGCAGGTTAGTTGATTATGTGATCGATATATGGAAAGTTATTACTATAGTTTCTCAATCATAAATTGTTCATTACTAGTGCTAACCTTGACATATTTCCTACTTATACGCTTGCAGAAGTGTTGATTTAGAGCAACACTAATATGTTATCTTCATTTAATTTCCCACCAGATAAAAGATTAGCGGCCACACATATGAAGCTTTATAAGGCAGTATTAACGGAGCATTTTTCTCCCTTTGGGATCCATTTGTTGTTTTCATGCATGGGAATGTTCTATTGTCTTTTGTTGTTAACCTTTTTACAAAACTCCAGAGGAGTTCTGTCAGATTCGACATATTTGATTGGTCTTGGGAGCTATGACATAACAGGACCCGCAGCAGATGTGAATATGATGGGTTATGCCAATCCTGATCAAATAGCCTCTGGTGTTCATTTTAGGTTGAAAGCTCGCTCCTTTATTGTTGCTGAGCGTGACGGAAATCGTGTTGCATTTGTAAATCTTGATGCGTGTATGGCATCTCAACTTGTGATGATTAAAGTTATCGAAAGACTAAAATCAAGGTACTATGACGACACACTTCATCGATTGTGATTGCACTGTTTGCTTCTTTCTGTTTTAAACCATCTTGCTATAATCGTAGTGTTTGTGTGTCCTTTAACATTTTCATTTCACGAGTAAAATGTTTTAATGTTGAAAGTATTGCTTGATTTACATATATTGATTGTTTTCACTTTTTCCTTTGATGGTGAGAAAAATTTGTCGACACAAACATACACTAAAATTGCTATGAAAATATTAAACTAAATGAATTTACAGAGAGAATTTGTTCTCATGGCTTGAAGGACCTTGTAAATGCATCTATTTTGACTTTTTGAGAAAATAGTATGGATGACTGATCATTAATGGTAGATAGTTCCTTGGAAACTCTATTAAGGGTTACATGGCATTTGATGAAGACCGAGATGCTTTGAACTGTGGCTCTTTCATCGGAATCAATAAAAAAGTTTTATATAATATATATTTTGACTTCTCCTGCCGAACTCCCTGCCAATTACAACCTTCAACGAACTCCCAACATTCACGACTTCTCCTTGCGAGCTCCTTGCCAGCGAGTTCCAATGTCTTCTGCCAAACTTTTTTCCAACAGATTCTCCTTGCCGATCTCCCTGCCAGCGTCTTCCTTTGTCAAGCTTCTCGTCGACTTTCCTGTTAGCGACTTCTCCTGCCGAGCTCCCAATCAGCGATTTTTACCAAGCTCCTTAGAACGACTTCTGTTGAGATCTCAACCAGTAAGTTCTTCTTCGCTGTGCTTTAATATTCACCAAGTTATATCTCTTGCCCAGTTCGAGTACTCAAACTAAACTATAGTGACACCGCCACTCCCTCTTGCTCCTGCTGTAATTGTGCCTACTCCAATACTCATTTTCAGTGTCTGGAAATCTAGGGATGACTTCCAAGTTGACCAAACCCAATTATGTTGATTGAAGTATCTCTTTAATCTTCCTTTTGTGCTCTTAACACAATAAACATCATCTCACTGACACTCCTTTAGACTCCAAATCTCTCACCTATGCTGATTGTGACTCCAATGATGTTCTTACCTGAATGTGACTTGCAAACTGCCTTTCTAATGATTGTTATCCTATCATCTGTCGTGATGAAACTGTGAAGGTTGCTTATGATCATCTTGGTACCTTTTTACTTCAAGGGTGCCGAAACCTCCCACATCTACATCATCTATTCTATTCTCTTTACTTGACCAACATTCTCTCCCGATGTTGTGTATCAGGAAGTTCAGCTTCTCAGTGCAAAAAATTTCCACTGTTGTTCTTTCTCTACTGATCTTGCGACTCAGCAAAAACATTTTCAGAAACTGCATGTTGTCTGCTATTTTCTACAACTTCTTGATTTTTACGAGATGATTCGTCAACAGATCTTGGGAGAATCTAACACTCTTATATTGGATGCTCTACTGGAACTCGCATTTCTGCTATGACAAACCTTTTGCGCCTATATTCAATATTATCACCTCCACCGTCATAAAATTATGCTATTGTTGCTGGTTATGGAACATAATGCACTAAAGTTCGGGGGTGGGGGGGGGGGTGGGGGGGGGGGGGTGGGGGGGGGTGGGGGTGGGGGAATCACTCTCTTTATTCACATTATGGGAGGCTTGGTCATCTTGTCGAGCTGTTTTTATGAAGCACCCTCATATCCGTTCTTAGGCTCATGGCTGTGCTTCTGGGACTGAACTTTCTTCTCATCTCACTTCCACTCAGTCACTTTAGTCAGGCCAATGGTTTTCTTTAGCAGACATTGAAGCTCTGATTCGTGCTTCCGAGCAATCTGCTCCCATTACAACGTCTTTATATATCGTGCATACTGCTCCTCAGTGTAAGTGACTCATCAATTCCGGTGTCACCAATAATATGACTGGAAACTCTCTTGTTTTACCTCACCTTGAGAAGCATACTAGGTTACACGCGATGTTTGTGACTGATGACTCTTGCGCTTTAGGTTTTTGAACTGAAGATGTTACTATTTACTACTACCTCTCTTTAATTGGACGATACTCTATATGTTCAGAATTTTCCCAATCTGTTACCTGTTAGTGCGTTATGAGAGCTGAGTCACTAGACATGTTAAATTGAGTAGGGGTAGACCTATAAAGACTTAGAATTAAACTATAAGGAAAGACATGATGTACTTGGACATTAGTGAGATTATGACTAAAGATAGGGCACAATGGAAACAAAGGATCCATATAGCCGTCCTCACTATAGTGGGATAAAGGTGACGCAACCTCCGCCGCATCCAAAGTTGCATAACGTCATCATGCGTCACGAATTTGACTTCTGCATTTGCTTATTATCATGTATTTATTTCGTGCACATGCTCTTGTTTGACATTATTTGGCTCATCGATTTGACCACTCGATGAGATCCTGAATAAAAGGTCCGGTAATTTAGTCGTTAGGACGTAACAGTCAAGCTTAAAATTATTTAAAGGTATAAATTTAAAAATCTAAATTCAAGGGGAAACATTTAAAAGTTGGAGAAGAACATGAAATCTTCAATTTGGAAATAATGTCAATTACAAACGTCCTTGGAAATAAAATTTGGAAATAGCAATTTGTTATGCTACTAGAAGGTGAGAGATGAATTGAGAGAAAGAGAGCTAGGAGAAGGAGAAGAAATTAGGGTTAAGGTGAGAAAGAGAGGAGAATACCAGAGTAAATTCTTCATAATGCTCCAAGGGGGTTCCAGGTAAATATATACCCGGAACCAAGGGGGCCGGTCGGCCCCCCAGATGGGCTGAACTGTGTGGTTCAGCCCCTGCCGGTCCGATATTTAGTGAATGGGGGCTGAACCGGATGGTTCAACCCCGTTGCTCCCTGCAGACTCCTTAGGTCGTCGAGCATATTTATGCCCCTTGAACCATAACACGTTCGAGGGCATAACATTCCCATCCCCATCAAGCACCAACTTGTCCTCAAGGTAGAAGTCGGGGAACAAGTCGCGGAACTCCAGCAGATCGACCCAGGTATTGTGTGCAAATGTCAAATTTTTCCATTTAACCAGTATCTTGGGGCGATACTCAGTACCGCGTTGCTTCCACTTGGTCATCAATATTTCCTCCGGTGAGGGCCGCAACTCCCCCATTGTGGTGGCCTCAGGTAAGAGGGGGCTCGTCAGTACGGCGTCGCCAAGCTTCTTCTTGAGTCAGAAGACATGAAAGGTCGGGTGTATACGGGAGCCTTTCAGAAGCGCCAAGGTGTAGGACATCTGTCCCACCCGCTGAATAATGCGGAACGACCCATAGTATCGTGGTGCTAACTTCTGATTTGCCCTGCGGGAGGCGAAGAGATATCGGTAGGGTTGTAGTTTTAGGAATAACTCGTCTCCCACCGCGAATTCTCGCTCGGACCGATGTTTGTCTGCTTGAACTTTCATCCTGTCCTGATCTTCCCGGAGATTATCGCGCAGGAGGACTAAAGTGCGTTCACGATCGCGCAATTGTCGGTCGACCGACTGAAGACTAGTAATCAATGCGCTCGACAATCATCAATCTATGATCTCTAAACTCTTATTGTTAAACAACAACCTATGCATTTGATGATAGTAGCCCTTTGTATGTTGGATCAGGGGGGTTGTTTTATGACTGTTGACCTTTAAACTCTCAATGCTGATGAATCTGAAAAATGTGGATGTCAAAATTGATGATGAGGACATTGTCCTCATTCTATTGGTGTCACTCCCGCCATCCTTTGAAAAATTCGTTAACTCTCTAGTCACCGAGAGATATTATGTTACTCTTGCGAAAGTCATATCTAGCATTCACTCAAGAGAGCTCCAATTGAAAGTCACGGGGAAAGGACCTGAAAAATTTAAATGCGGGATTAGTTGTTTATTCCTTCAAGAATGCGAAAGGTGCATCTGAAAAGGGCCAACAGGAAACTGTGGAAGAAAAAAGATATTAGTGGTTCTGGTCAATCAGATCCGTGGAGATGAGTTGCGATCACTAGTCTGCAGACCTGTAGCGCACCCACAGTAAAACGGGGCGTTACAACTGATGCCTCTGATACCAAGTTGTTATGAGTCTACTCGGAGGTTGACAGAGGAGTGGTCAGAGGTGGAGATGATGGCGGCGGAGATACCACAGAGCCTTAATCGTGGATGCCTATGCGGGGCGCCCAACAACTGTCAAGGAGCTCTATAATATCGGCGGTCGAACAGTGATGAATGCTCTCGACAACAATTAACATGTGTCCATTAGATCAGGGAAGCTATTTTTTGATCGTCAACCTATAAACTGTAAGTGTTGAATCGTCGAGTGGCAATAATGTGCTCAATGATCATCGATCTTTGTTCTCTAATCAACAATCTGCCATTGAATTGTCGAACGGTGACCTTAAGGTCAATGATCAATGTCTGAAGCTCGTAGAAGGGTTCTCCGCTCAACGGGCAATCTGTATATAGCCAATAAAAAAGCTCTGATGTTTTAGGTTTTTAAGCAATTTTAATTCTATTCACTCATTCTAACTTCAATGAAAAATCTTCAAGTTGTCATTTGGTAAATGCAATCTCTCTCATCTAAAGCAAATCCTCTGAATCTGTAATTGGCATACCGAGCAGCATTTGGATCTGCATATGTATATGGAAGTTGTTAAGCTTACTCTGGAATCTATAAGTTTCATCACTCCATCTGTAACTCTGTAAATTTCAAATATAGTGAAAATTTGTGTTGGTGTTACATGCTCGTGGAGTAGCCCCATTGAGGGTGAACCACATATATGTGTGCTGTTGTGAATTTGTGTTTATCTTATTGTTAACTTTTTGTATTTCAGCATTGTCTGTTATCTTCGTCTACCGATCTACATACCCTAATTGTTGTTGTCTGACAAATTCTATATGCTTAGACTAAGATTCCAGATCATCACTTGGGGTAGAGGGCTTCCATCCCAACTGAGCGCACAACAGTATTCATGACATCAAAGTTTTCATGGTTTCATAATTTCATATAAGTGATTTATTAAAGGATTTAGTACTACCATGGTATCACTAAGTGCCTTAGAAAGAAGAATTTAACTAGACAAAATCTATTGATTGAGCTTTTGTTGAAATAAATGACAAACTCCCAAATCCACTTGTGCTTAAACTGCTTGAATTTACTAAAATTTTTGAGGTTTTCTCTTAGGTTTCAAAAGTAAGTGTTGGTGGGGTCTTGAAGTCAAGAATGGAATAGTATTGCATGGAGGCTCCCCTCTTTATATAGATTAGAGATAGATAAATAATCTTCATTAGGAGATGTGAGACTAAATAAAAGAGAGAAAGAATCTACAATAAGCCCTTATTTTGGGCTTCTACGATGGTCTTTAATACTCCTCAAGCTAAATCATATATATCAATCATTCCCATCTTGAAACACATATCAGAAGAAGATGAAAAAAATAAGTTCAGCGAATATGTCGGTGAGTTATTTGTCTGATGTTACAAACATAGTGCATATACGTTTGTTAATAATTTCCTCTTTGATGAAGTGACAATCCACTTCTACATGTTTTGTTCTTTCATGAAACACGGGATTTTAAATATGTAGATGACAGTTTTATTATCACCGAACATATGTAGAGGGTAGTTGTAAGTTTCACCAAAAAAATTCATAAGTGTCCTTGACCATTTTAACTCATAAGCAGTCTATGTCATGTTTTTGTATTCAGATTCTGCACTTGACATAGACACCATTACTTATTTTTTGCTTCTCCAAAAGACAAGATTCCCCCTACATATATGTCATATCCAGAAGTGAATTTTCGATTTTTGTTATCATTGGCAAAACTTGTGTTTGAATAGCTTCAATTCATAAATGATTATTCTTTAGAAGAAAAAACATTTGTCTGGAGATCCTTTGATATATTCAAATACTTTAAATGAACTTACAAGATGACACTCTCTGGGAGTTTGCATAAACTGACTGACATTTCCAACAGCAAAAGAGATGACAACCCTTGATGCGGAGCAGAGACGGGGACGAGTTTTGGGTTTGTTCGGGGATGATTTGGCAACTTACCAAATATGGCGTGCCCGGATCGACGTTCAGACTCCGCAGATGTGTCCGGATTCGCGTTGCGAATCAATTTGATATATTATTTTATAATGTTTGCATTTATTTTGATGTATTTGTGTAGCCTCACCTCCGGCCAATCATAGTCGTTGATGAAGGATGCCCTAATCCTTGTTTTATTATAAATAGAGGTGTTGGGGCTGATCTAAGGTATTGCAGAATTTGGAGAAAGCTATTCCCAGATTCCCGCGATCATCCCACGGTGCCGACACCGTGGAACCCTAGGTGGCGACTCCTAGGTTGGTATCTTCCTCCCCAAGCCTTCCCCTAACCCTAAGCCCCTTCCTCCCCCCTCCGAAACCCCTTGCCACCACCCTCAGCCCCCCCCCCCCAATTCAGCCAATGAGTGCTATCCAAAAGTTCCTATTCTTCTTGTTACTATTCAAAAATGAAATACACTATTCATGCCTATAGTTCCTCCCCTCACAATTCCAGCCGCCGACCAACTTCTTTGCTGCTACCAGCCGCCGCCTACTCCCCATTTCCTAAAGCCCCAGCAACAAACTCCTCCCCCTTCTGAAGCCACAACCACCTCCCGTAAACTTCCCCTCTGGCCGCCACCCCCTGCTGTTTCCAGCAGCCACCACAGCCAGCCCCTTTCCTCCCCACTACAGCAGCAGCCGACCTATGGACCTCCTCCACAGCACCGCCCCTTAGCCATAGGCCCCTCCCCTCTGTCGCAAACCTACTCCACCCCGTGGAGCCACTTCCAACAACCCTCACAAGTGGTTTTGTCTAGATCTGGACAAACCAGCCCCGATCCGCAAATTCTCTTACCGGTTCCTCCTTCCTAGCTCGGATCCGCTCTCAAATTATTGTATTTACCCTTCCCTGTCAGGATATACCCATGCGTGGCTGAATCTATCCATTTCTGGTTTGTTTTTATCTTCCACCGCCAAGGGCAACCACCATCATCAGTTCCATGCCTCTGATTCCACATCGGATCGTCATGCACGCATCTCCGGCTCCGGATTCTTCAGTGCATTGGTTAGCCCACTATTTGGTGAGATTTTGTTGTATTGGTTTATTATTTTCAGCATATTTGTATTGGACAAGATACGATATTTGTTTTGATATATTGTATTGTGGTGACTTGTTAGATACTTATCGTGATCTGCAGGATTTATTCGCCGTGCGTTCTTGCTTTGACCCTCCACGAAGAGTAAAACCTAAGCTTGTTTTGCCATAATGAATTATTTGTCTTGCTGTAAATTACATTTATTATCAAATTGTGATCTAACCGTCAGACTTTTGCATAGCATGTGGGGTTAGGTCATCGATTACTCGCCGCATATAAATCTGCCCTACGTCAATTGGTATCAGAGGGTGGTTACGCACACTTTTTGATACGCAGTTGTAGAGTCTATAGGTTTGTCCGTCATGTCTAGGTATCATCACTTGTCTCCACCTCACTTTGGAGGTCTCAAGTCCACTTGTACACGCTCCCACAGAGCCCCATCAGGGAAATCCTCATATTACTACGACGATTATTCTCGATCGCAGCACATCACTTTTAGAGATCGTGTTGACCCACCGACACGACTTCACTACACTAGAGACGATCAGTATAATTATTGTCGTCGTTCATATCCTTGCACGCGAGCGGATTGTGTTGACCTTTCGACACTACTCGATTACCTTTAAAAAAATATATTTATTGCTTGAAACTATTCATAGCTTGACAGTATATAATTTCAGGTCTATCTTTTCTATTTATAGAACTTAGCTTACTCTATCTATGTTATTTTTTTTAGAGATATCTGGTTATATTCCCAGGTGAGTTAATTATTATTTGCATATTTTGCTGAATATACTCTGGAGATTTTGAAGTATCGATCTTAGAACAAAACCATATCGTGCTGCGTTAATAAATTTTTTTTGCTGAAATCTACTTATTATATTTTTTTTCTGGCAACTTTAAAAGGAAGTTGTCCAAATTGGAGGCCACCCGCGATCGATGTCGCCCCAACAACAAAATCAACCCCTGCGATAAATGTCACGCCCACGACAAATGTCGCGCCATGACAAATGTCGCCCCCACGACAAATGTCGCCCCCACGACAAATGTCGCCCCCACGACAATTGTCGCGCCCACGACAATGGTCGCCCCCACGACAAATGTTGCCCGCATGGGGTCCCCCGTGCACGACTGCTTGTATATATATATATTATTAAATGTCATTGTCATTTAAAATCATTATGTTATTTACATCTTTATTCTAAGATAAAAAGCAACTTTTCTACCGACTCGGGCATTCTCTTATTTTAATTAAAAAAAGAATTTCAAATTATTATTTTATGAAAAATAATTAAGAGCAAATTTAATTCAACTTCTTAAATGGAAAAGCGAGTCGATCATCTAGAGACTAGTGTAGGGGATTTGACCCAATGAATGAGCGATTTGATGAAAACGGTCGAAAATCTCCTCACAAATATGAGTTGTGTCACACATGTTATGAATGAATTGCGCACATTAGTTAATAATATTGAAGCCACTGTGCACATAAACTGAGCACCTACCCTAGTGGTCAAAATCATTGTTGTCACGACGTCAAGGCGAACCAAGGCGAGCGTCGGGCGCCTACACGCTTAGGCGATAAGGCGGACGCCTAAGCGACAATAAGACGAGCAACCCGAAGCGATAATGTGGCTTAAATTATTTTTTTTAAAATAACTTTAGACAACGTTTTTTATAAAAACAGCAGTCAAAAGTTTGTTTACTTTTTTTTTTATTTTTTAAAAAGTGATTTTTTTTAAATTTTTTTTAATGACTTTAGACTGCGGTTTTTATAAAAATCGCAGTCTAAAGTCATTTAAAAAAAAAAATTTTAAATTTTTTTAATGATTTTAGACTGCTGTTTTATATTATAAAACCACAGTGTAAAGTCATTTTAAAAATGAAAAAAATTGTATTTTTAAAATGACTTTAAAAATCGCAGTCTAAAGTCATTTAAAAAAGAAAAAAAAAATAATTTTTTTTTTAAAAAATTATTTATTTATTTTTTTTAAATGAGTTTAGACAGCGGTTTTTATAAAAACCCCGGTCTAAAGTCTTTTAAAAAATAAAAAAAATAAATTTTTTTGAAAATAATAATATATTTTTTGTGTTTTTATTGACTTTAGACTGCGGTTTTTATAAAAATTGCTGTTTAAAGTCATTTAAAAAATAAAAAAAAATATATTTTTTTAAAAACATTCAAATTTTTTTTATTTTTTTAATGAATTTAGACTACGGTTTTTATAAAAACCGCAGTTTATTCAATTTTTTTTTAAAAAAATATTTATTATAAGGCGTCCAACGCCTTATACACATTTGAGCGCCTGGACGCCTAGGCGACGCCATGACAAGCATGGTCGAAATAGACCCCAACCCTAGACCTCTAGAACTTGCGCATCCCGAACCTGAATCACGTAATCAACCTCGTTGGGATGTAGAGTTAAATTAGATGTTGGTGATTTTAAGGGACACCTAGAACCCGATGGTATTTAGACTAGTGTGAACGAATGGATCGTTGCCCCAAGTTAGGCAAGTTGAGTATGCCACGCTTAGATTGAAAGTGTCCACCTTAATTTGGCGGGGATAACTAGAGCGTTCTATATTTAACCTAGGCATTCCCCCATCACCACATGGAAAAAATTTAAAATGCAACTTCAGAAACGATATGTTCCTCCCAATTATTTACAGACCCTCTACCGTCGGTTCCACAACCTACGACAAGACAAATTATTAATGGATGAGTATACGAATAAGTTCCTAGTCCTATAGTTTCGCCTCGACCTCTGAAAGGATGATGACATTACCGTGTCTTGTTATCTGAACGGGTTACGCTATTATATTAGAGATCATTTAAAGCTTTTTGATTATAAGGACTTCAGAGAAATTTCGAGTCACACACTAAGAGCAGAGTTACTGCAGAAGCGGACCTCCGAAGCTAGATCTACTGATGGTCTACAACAAGCGTCACCACTACCACCACTGCTTGGATCTCAGAGTCCTCTCAACTACCCATCACTATCGGGACTCTGATCCCTTCCAAGGGTAAGGAGATTGTTAGGGTTAAGCCCAACACTTAAGTGTTCCGATGCTTCAAGTGTATGGAGCCGGACACAAATCGTCCGAGTGTCCTCGACGTCACTTTGTCGCTGTTATTGATTCCACGGATGGAAGAGAGCCTGAGTATGAGGTTTACGTCAATGAATCTCACCCTGAGCTTGAGCCTGAGCCTGAACACGAGTCTGAGGAATTCATAGAAGTGGAAGGTGAGTACGCGGAACACTTAGTCTGCGTCTTACGTTATAGTCTGATTACCCCTAGGGAGTCCGCTGAGGATGACCACCAGAGACAATATTTTTCGCACCACTGCACGTATCCACAAACAATTTTATTCCATTATTATCGATAGCGACATCATTGAGAATTTTGTGCCTCAACGCATGATCGACATATTAGAGTTTGCGACACATTCATTAGAACAACCCTACAGTCTATCCAGAGTCAATAGTCATTTGACCATGCCCGTTACTCATTACTGTCTAGTAGACTTTTCTATAGGGTGCACATATTCAGATAGAGTATTGTGTCATGTTGCTGCCATGAATGTCTGCCACATTCTACCAGAGAGATCTCGGCAATGTGATCGACGTGTCATGCACGACGGCACGAGTAACACTCATTCCTTTGAGTATAATAGACACAAGATTGTTCTTTTACCCCCCAAAAAACTGTCTTATTCCAATTGCACGCTAGAGGATCTCTACGATTTTTAGTTCACTTGTTGTTACTTCCACCACATCACTACTTTCTGCACTCACCCCACTTGAACATGACTCAATCCCACAATTATCGATTTCTGACATGCCACCTGATATTACATAGTTGTTTGATACTATATCCCATGACCACTCACTTCGCACACCTCGCTTTGTCGACTTCATATTTAGAGACTGTGCATTTATTTCACCTCACTATCATTTGGAGAGACCAGTTTGGGGAATTGCATCAATATATTAAAAAAATATTAACATCTTTTGAGAACACCATATGGGGTCGAAAAGGAATCAATCTCGAATTTAATAGCTCTTATCACTTTCTGATCGATAAACATACAAAGATAATTAATTAGAGTTTGGGGAACCTTCTGAGGCGTTTAAGTGAGGCGAATCTGACACATTCAGATCTTGTACCTCTACAAGTGAAGCCCACAATTAATAATTCTAAAAATTGCCTCCTTAATATATCTCTTTTAGAGATTATCTCTATGTTGCTCCACCTACCTGACAACCATCATCTCACGTTTCATGAACGTATCTTCTTTGATGCGCAAACTCACATTAATTATTTAAAATAATTGCATAAAATTATTACTAACAAATTGCGAGTAACTTTTGAAAATTATAAATTCATGGTCGGTCGTTATCGTCATGAGTTGTACTTTTCAAAGAGAGATTGAGTGTTTGCTTATTGTAAGAGTGTTGGTCCATTTCAAGTTCAGAAGCGCATTGAACCACCCAACAAGGCCGCAGACATACCACCCAATTCAACACTAGTGATGACACCTGATCTTATCGTTGCCAATCCTTGCCAAGTTTCGCCCGAGTCGAGTTTTTTTCAACCATGGGGGAATTGATGCAACCTCTGCCAAATCCAAAGTTACATGACGTCATCATACGTTGCGAATTTGATTTCTGCATTTGCTTATTATCATATATTTCTTTCGCTCACTTGCTCTTGTTTGAAATTGTTTGGCTCATCGGTTTGACCACCCGATGCGACCCCGAATAAAATGTCCGGTATATTAGTCGTTAGGATATAACAGACAAACTTAAAATTATTTAAAGGTATAACTTTAAAATCTAAATTCAACAGGGAATATTTAAAAGTTGGAGAAAAATAGGAAATCTTAAATTTGGAAATAATTTTAATTACAAACATCCTTGGAAATAAAATTTGGAAATAGCAATTTGGGAAGTAATTAATGAAAAATGATTTGAAATGAAGACAACCAATATTTTTATAAAGTGGTCCACTTGAAAAAAGGAGGGAAGACCCGGACACAGAGGAACGAATTGTTTTTTCGTTTCTCTACTTGTCGGGAACCACGTACGACCACCTATATTTGTCGCTGCTCCAATCTACTCGACGAAGGCAACACAATCGCCCATTGTCATTGCCCTAGTACCCTCGACGACCATAGAGCCACCCCCTGTCGCTGCTGTGTTCCCTCGACGCCGATCCAACGGGTTCCGCCGCCTCCAGTTCCGGTTCTACCGTCGGCGACTCCAACAATCTAGCAAGCTTCCGCCATTTTCAGACATTTCTTCCGACTCCTTCTGCCAGCGCCAGTCAACAACCTCTTCTCCTTACTCCGGCTGCTATCCTGGATAACCACCATTCTTGTCTCGACGTCAAGGCGAACCAAGGCGAGCGCTGGGCGCCTTGACGCTTAGGCGTCATGGCGGACGCCTAGGCGACACTAAGGCGAGCAAGTCGCAAGACGCCATTTTTTTTTTAAAAAAGGCAGTCTATAGACTGCGGTTATTATAATAACCACCGTCTATACTCTTGAGGCTATAGACTGCGGTTTTATAATAACTGCAGTGTATAGTATACATGCTATATACTGCGGTTTTATAATAACCGCAGTGTATAGTATACATGCTATAGACTGCGGTTTTCTAATAACCGCAGTTTATAGTACACATAATATAGACTGCGGTTTTATAATAACCGCAGTTTATAGTATACATGTTATAGACTGCGGTTGTTTAATAACCGCAGTATATGTGATATATACTGCGGTTAATAGTGTTGGAAAAGCCCACTTAACATTAGGCCCATTTGTATAGCATTTATTGCTTTTTCTCTCCTCTCTTTAGTCCCACATTGTGTATAGGACTTTTCTCTCTCTTTCTCTCATCTATATATATGTACTCATTCTTTGTATTTGTATCAAGTGGACATATATACAAGGTTGGCTTTCTCCATTTCTACATGGTATCAGAGCCAGGTTCGACTCTCCTGCGGACTCCCTCTACTGTCCGCCCAGCAGCCTGCGGTCTCTGCGGCCTCCCTTGTCCAGTCCGCACCCTCTAGTCGCATCTCTCCTGCGGCCTCACTTTTCCTGTCCGCTTCCTCTCCCGTGGATCCACTTCGTCCCCCTCTCTCCCTTTCTCCTCAGGCCCCCTCCTTTTATAGCCATCCTGTGGGGTCCACTGCTTCCCCTTGTCCGCTGCGGCCTCCTCCTGTCCGCCGCGACCTCGGCGACCTCTCTCCTTGGTCTCCTTCATCCGCCGTTCGCGCTGCGTTCGCCAGCTCGCCAGCTCGCCAGCTCGCCAGCCCGCCAGCGCCAGCTCGCAAGTCCGCCCGGCGTGTCCTCTCTTATCAGTTCTCTCCTGTCCGCCGCGGTCTGACCCAGACCGCCGCGACCTGAACCAGCCCGCATCATCCTCCAGCTCGCCGCGACCTCATCCAGGTCGCCGCGTCCTCTCCCAGTCCGCTCTCTGTTTGCTTCCTCTAGCTGCTGCCTCCAGTCCGCTGCGGTCTCCTCCAGCTCGCTGCGGCCTCCAGCCCGCTGCGGTCTTCTCCAGCTCGCTGCGGCCTCCAGACCGCTGCGGTCTTCTCCAGCTCGCTGCGGCCTCCAGCCCGCTGCGGTCTCATCCAACTCGCTGCGGCCTCCTTCCAGCTCGCTGCGGCCTCCTTCAAGCTCGCTGCGGCCTCCATGTCTACCTCTGCAGACTCCGTCGGTACGGCAGTTCCTCCTGAACGCCCGGCCTCTCTACCAGAAGTCCGAGACGAGCTCCGGATCACCACAATTTCGCTCAATGGCAAGAAGAACTTTGTGGAATGGGCACACTCAGTTCGCCGTGTCCTTCAGTCCAAGGGATTCCTTCATCATCTGACCCAGACCGTTATTGGTGTCCCTACTGAGGAGTGGTTACGCAATGATGGGCGTGTGCAGACTTGGCTCCTCAACTCTCTTGATGGCGAATCTTATCGTCTGGCCATGTATCATGAAACGGCCAAAGGCATGTGGGACGAGCTACACACCCTCTACTCCGGCAAAGATAGTCTTCACCATCTCTATGATATCATCACCGCTCTCCAGGCCCTTGACAGCAGTGACGCCACCGACTTGACATCCTTTGTTGCTCAAGCCCGGTCTCTGGTTGAGGCTTGGATCCACCATCAGCCTCCCACTCTAGATCTCGCTGCTCAACGTACCCAGAAGGAAGCTGTGGGTATCGCCATGATGATGGCCCGGGTACCCCCTCATCTTCACAGTGTCCGGTCTCACATCCTCTCCTCTACTGTTACACCGTCCTTTTCCGACGTGTGCTCAATGCTTCTCAAAGTCTCCCCGCCTCCGGATGTTCCCGGACTTCCTTCTCCGGCTCTTGTTCAACAGGCACCTGCTCCCTTACTACCTCTTCCCCCCTCTGCCCGTGGTGGCCGCTCTGACTCTCGCGGCCGGGTCGCGGTGGCGGTCTAGGCCTCAATGCTCGTTCTGTGGTAAAGTTGGTCATCTTGAGGCACACTTGCTTTCGCAAACATGGCCGTCCGCCTCGTCCACATGCCTCTGCTGCTACTACCGACTCTGCCTCCTCTCGTACTGAGCTCGACGAGGTTCGTCTTCAGCTCCAGCACCTTCATGGCTTGCTCAGCCGTCCGCCTGCCTCGGTTGCCTCTGCTGCCTCTCTCTCCAATGAAGGTATCGCCTGCCTCTCCTCTGGCCCGCGCTGGATCCTTGATTCTGGTGCCACTCATCATATCACCTCTGTTAAGCCACCACAGTACTTGTCTTCACCTCACCCGAAGTACATTACTGTTGCTAATGGAGCGTCGGTTCCCGTATCTGGATGTGCTGATATTTCTCTCACCTCTTCTCTCCTCCTACGCTCGGCTCTACATGTTCCGGGCTCTCCTTTCAATTTACTCTCTGTCGGTCGCCTTACTACTGATTCTAATTACTCAGTGACATTTACTTCTTCTTCTTTTCTCATACAGGATCAGCAGACGCAGACTATCATTGGTAGAGGACGACTGCAGAATGGGCTCTATCTCCTTGACGACTCTCCTACTGTCCTCGCATCTACCTCCTCTTCGGATTGGCATCGCCGTCTGGGACATGCTCCTCTTCCAGTCCTCCGGAAGGCCCTTCCTGATGTCACTCTCCCTGCTTTTCGTTGCGACACATGTATTTTGGGCAAACAGCCCCGTTCTTCTTTTCCCCCTCATTGTACTCGGAGCTCCGCTCCTTTTATTTTAGTACACTCCGATATATGGGGTCCGTACAAAGTTACTAGTATTTCTGGCTATCGCTATTTTCTTACTTTTATTGATGATTACTCTCGCATGACATGGTTATATCTCCTTCGGGACGCTCTGAACTTCCCCGCGTCTTCCGGGCTTTCATCCTCGAGACCCGCACTCAGTTCTCTGCGCCTATTCGCACTATTCGTACAGACAATGCGCGGGAGTACACCAGCCATACGTTTGCCACTCTCTGCTCTGAATACGGCATTCTTCACCAAACCTCCTGTCCGTACACTCCACAACAGAATGGTGTCGCCGAGCGCAAGAATCGTCACCTTCTTGATGTCGCTCGCTCGCTTATGCTTCAAATGCAGGTCCCCAAACCGTACTGGAACTACGCTCTCTCCACGGCTTGCTTCCTCATCAACCGCCTCCCGTCTTCCGTCCTCCAGTATGCTACTCCCTTCAGCCTCCTCTTTCCCACAACTTCGCCTTTTCCTCTTCCACCACGGGTGTTTGGGTGTACCTGCTACGTTCACCACCTCGGTCCCTCCACGGACAAGTTGGACCCTCGTGCCACCAAGCAGATCTTTGTCGGGTACTCGCGCACTCAGAAGGGTTATGTATGTTATTCGCCTACTACCCGCAAGGTTACTGTCTCGCCTGACGTAACTTTCCGTGAAGATCTTCCTTTCTTCCCTGCTCCGGATATCGCTCTGCCTCCCGCTCCCGTCGTTCGTCCTATCATTCCTGCTCCTCACTCCTCAGCCTCTCTCCCTTCACCACCTCCGGTCCGTCCACCACCCCCGGTTATCCGGGTCTATTCTCGTCGCTCTCCTCATTCTGTGACTCCTCTGCAGTCGGCTTCGCCCTCTGGTGCTCTGCTCCCTGCTGCTCCGGCTCCCGTCTCCACCGCTCATCCGATGGCGAACTACGTCTCGCTCCATCGCCTCTCCCCCTCTCTTCTTCACCTTGCCACCTCCTTATCTTCTGTTTCAGTCCCTAACTCTTTGCAGGAGGCGCTTCACCATCCTGGCTGGCGGGCTGCCATGGACGAAGAAATGACGGCCCTTTGGGCCAACCAGACCTGGGTCTTGGTTCCCTTACCTCCCGGTCAGCACCCGGTTGGATGCAAATGGGTCTTCGTTATCAAGCATGCTCCGGATGACACTATTGCCCGTCTGAAGGCCCGTCTTGTGGCCCGGGGCTTCACACAACAGGAGGGCCTCGACTATGAGGAAACATTCTCTCCGGTGGCCAAGCTTAACACTGTCCGCGTTCTTCTCTCCGTCGCGGTACACCGCCGCTGGCCTCTTCATCAACTTGATATCAAGAACGCCTTTTTGAATGGCGACCTTCAGGAAACTGTCTACATGCGCCAACCGCCCGGGTTTGAGACCACGGGGGAGTCTCGGGTCTGTCTTCTCAAAAAGTCAATTTATGGTCTCAAACAGTCCCCACGGGCGTGGTTTGACAAGTTTAGCAAGGTGGTTCGGGACATGGGGTTCACTCGGAGCTCTGCAGATTTCTCCCTCTTTACCCGACACCGGGCCACTGGCACCGTTCTTCTGTTGGTTTATGTTGACGACATCCTTCTCACTGGGGATGACTCAAAGGGGATTCAAGACGTCAAACAACACCTGAGCACTGTTTTTCAGACTAAAGATCTGGGGAAACTTCGCTACTTCCTTGGTCTCGAGATCGCCCGGCGGCCGGACGGGTTGGTACTCTCCCAACGAAAGTACTGTCTCGATCTTCTCAAAGATGCTGGTCAGTCTGGTTGCAAGCCAGCATGTACCCCGATGGAGGCAAATCACAAATTATGCGCTCATGCTTCGGATGACGATTTGCTACTTCCGAACCCGGAATACTATCGACGCCTTGTGGGCAAGTTGATCTATCTAACAGTCACAAGGCCAGATATATCATTTGCAGTTGGGGTTGTCAGTAGGTTCATGCATGCCCCCCCGGGCTCTTCTCATCTCCAAGCGGTGAACGGATTCTCCGATACCTTAAGGGAGCTCCAGGCCAAGGGCTGGTTTACAAAACCTCGACTCTGCTCCCGCATTGGTTGCCTATTCTGATGCCGACTATGCGGGTTCCCTGGACGATCGAAGGTCAACTAGTGGGTTCTGTACGTATTTTGGTGGGCATCTTATTACTTGGAAGAGTAAGAAACAAGCTGTGGTGGCTCGTTCCTCTGCAGAGGCTGAATACAGATCGATGGCCTCAGTTGTTTGTTTCAGAACTCACATGGCTTGAAAGTCTCCTCACTGACCTGGGAGTAAACTCCCCTCCTCTGCTGTCCTATTTTGTGATAGTCAAGCCGCCATACACATCGCAAAGAATCCGGTCTTTCATGAGCGCACAAAACATATCGAGGTTGACTGTCACTTTGTTCGTGAAAAGGTTCAATGAAGAAACTTGAATTAACGCATGTTCCAGGAACTGATCAAGTTGGCGACATCCTCACAAAGGCCTTATCAAGCACTCTGTTCTACCAATGTTTGTCCAAGCTGGGTGCATATGACCTATACGCTCCAGCTTGCGGGGGAGTGTTGGAAAAAGCCCACTTAACATTAGGCCCATTTGTATAGCATTTATTGCTTTTTCTCTCTCTCTTTAGTCCCACATTGTGTATAGGACTTTCTCTCTCTTTCTCTCATCTATATATATGTACTCATTCTTTGTATTTGTATCAAGTGGACATATTATACAATATTGGCTTTCTCCATTTCTACAATAGAATAACCGCAGTAAATATCTATTGACTATCGACTGCGGTTATTAGAATAACCGCAGTCTATAGTCCTATATAAACAGCGGTTACAATAATAACCGCAGTCTATAGTATGCCTGCCATACTTTAGACTGCGGTTATTATAATAACCGCAGTCTAAAGCTCCATTTTTTTTAATAAATTGTTTACACAGCTGGAGATTTTTTTGTTCTTCATAGCAGATTAGCAGTTAGCAGTAAACAACTAAGCATAGCAGTTAGCACTTAGCAACAAAGTATAGCTTCTGAATCTTCTGATATCATGAATTCATGATATCTTCATATCTCAATTCTCAAATCTCAACACCTGATATGAATATGATCATATGACAAGAAGTAGACAAGTAGCAACTAGCAACTAGCAAGCACAAATGTTCCAACTACCAATAGCATGTATTCATGAATCATGAATTCATGATATCTCAAATCCTCAATTCTCAAACCTCAATACATTCATACCTATGACCTATCTCAATTCTCAAATACCATGAAGCAGTAAGCATGTAACAGTAAGAAAAAATAGTGACAATCATCTATCAATGGTCAAGACTCAAGACAAACTTCAGAGAAAGAAATAACAAAAAAGGGAACACAAAAATAGCATATTAGCTTGAATAATATTTTTAACATTAACTTTAAATAATCATACAAGGTCAACTAGAATCATCATCTAGTAAGTCGTCATTGACATTACAGGTGTTTGGTTGGATGAAGGTACTCGACATTTGCCCATAATTATCATAAATATCTTCATCATCACTGGCAACTACAAAATGATCTAAATCTTCATCCCCTTGAGCTATTAGTTCATTTATTTGAAGATTAGTTCCAACTCCATTTCGTAAATTTCGAGCCCCAGTTCCAAGAGCTCTCTCTACAGCATCCCATGTGAGATTATCATCATCAAAAACTAGAGCCTCCTCTGGTTTGTTCACCATCCACTCACTACTCCAGTCGAGCTCATCAAGCACCAAAGGGTTGTAATTTCTTCCCTTTTCACGTCTTTCTTGGAATCGTGCTTGTAGATGCCGATTATATTGGATGTATACAAGATCACTAAGCCTTTGATGTTCCAATCTATTTCTTTTTTTGTGTGAATCTGAATCAAAATAATTTCAAACTTATTGGTAAATTAGTAAATATAAAATATTAAAATTTTTATTGAATATTTGTATACTTACAAACTCGAAAGTACTCCAATTGCGCTCACAACTAGAAGAAGAACAACATAAGCCAATTATGCGCAATGCTACCTTTGTAAGATTAACATTTGGTCCTCCATGTGCACCCCACCAGTCCACTATTCATTTAAGACAAATATAAATTATTTGACATATAAATAATTTAAGAAAAAATAAAAATGTAAACAATATTTACTTGGATTTAAGGTGGTTCGTTGCCTAATAGTCATAGGCTTTCCAAAACTATTTCGAGATGCTTTGTAGTTAGTACCTTGCTCGGCAATCTTGTCTTGCAATTCTTGATCGGGCACTAGTCTTGCAATAACATCATTGAAAGCATCTTGAAATTTCCAGACATCATCATTATTTTGTTTCTCATATTCAAAATATTTGCTTGGATTTAGAAACAAAGCCGCCCTATACAACTTTTGCTCCATTTGATTTGTCCATCTATTTTCAACAATCTCAATAATCTTTTTAAATAATCTTTCTTTGTTATCAAAATGTTGTTTGATCTTTTGTTTGGCTTCTTCCATTGCAGCATATACTTCAGGCATAGCCGACCTTTTATCTCCATCTACTAATCGCAAAACTGCAATCAGTGGTTTTCCTCCTTTTAGGCAATCTCTTACTCCATTCCAAAAATTGGTTGAAAGTATTATTTCAACAATCTGTTTTCCGGCTTCAGTTTTTGCCAAATTAGCGGCATTCCACGAGGGCGACACAAAGAATAATTTCAGCTTTTCCTCATGCTTAAGCACACTTTGTAGAGTAAGGAATGATGTTGCAAATCTAGTTACTGAATGCCTCACTAGATCACCGCCTATAGTAGTCCTTATTGTATCAAGTAAACGAGTGTGTCTGTAGATGAAATTTGTAATCATTCTTGCCCTTCTTATCACTGTTTTGTTCTGTTGTAGTCTATATCCTCTAGCATTAGATCAATGCAATGAGCTGCACAAGGAGTTCAGAATAATGTAGGTTTTTTTTTCATTAAAATTTTACCAGCTGCCTTGTAATTAGAAGCATTGTCAGTCACCACCTTCAGAGTGCAGACATTTGTAATTATTGAAAGCTGTAAACTATTAAACTTGAAATATGAAAATTACTAAATTAATGAAACCAAAAAAATTACCTGAACAACACACTCTGCTCCTATCTCTCTAATCTTACTATCAAGTAAATCTGATAACATTGTGACATCTTGAATATGACTGGATGCATCTACGGAACCCATAAAATAGGATCCTTCTGGACAGTTGACTAGGAAATTGATCAAATGTCTCCCTCTCCTGTCTGTCCAACCATCTGACATAAGTGTGCAACCATATCTCCTCCAGTACGCTTGATAGTTTGTCTTCATCTCCATGACTTTATCTTTTGTATTTTTTAGCAATGAGACTCTCAAATCATGATAACTAGGGCCTTTATAACCAGGCCCATACTGTCCAACTGCTTCAAGCATGACTTCAAAACTTCGTGCCTTTGCGGCATTGAATGGAATTCCACATTCATAGAACCAATCAACAACATAACTATCAACTCTCTTTTTCTCTTCAGGTGTTCTAAAACATCTCTCGATAGTAGTTTGTGCAGGACCTTTTGCACGTCTATCATCTACTACATCTTCAGGAGCACGCCTCACATGAGCATCCATAGACCCCCTTTTTGTGGCAAGTGGATTACTTTCCTTTTTTTGGCACTTGTCCCAGAACTTGGGACAAATGACGTTTTAGCTGTAGATAATGCCGGGGATACATTTTGTGACCCTGTTGGCTCTCTTTCTTGGTCACTCTAATTGTCATCATCAACAGTCAGATGCACATTGTCTTTTTTTTAGCATTTAAAGCTGAATACATCTCAGCTGCTATTTCAGAAGTAGTCTTCAAACACTTGGATACATCTCCATACCCGCCACATAAGTGTTGCTTCAACCCTTTGATACCACCCTTTATCAATCTATCACACAAATTACATTTAACTGTATTTTTATCTTTTAGGTTGGGCCAATGATCATACTTCCAACCAGGATCATTTGACTTTGCTTTTCGTTTAGGATCCGTTTTTGGATCAATGTCATTGCTACCAATGGATGGAGCAAGAGTGTTGGTGTTTTGTTCTTCCATCTTTCACAAATAGGACCTATAGATTGCAGAGTTAGGTCGGAACAATGAAATAAATAACGGCTAAAGAAATCATCACAATGAACAATTTAAAGAACTCTCAAAGACATGCTCATTTAGAAGAGTCAACAAGACCATAAGACCATTTTCATTAATTCTACTTCTATAGTTCTATAGTATAGACAAGACACTCCATGATAAATCTAGCAATACAAAAATACATTTGTCATGTGTCAATCAAATCATGATTCATGAAACACAATAAGTGATTATATAATGACAAATCTTATTTCTAATATTATATATTTCCTCCTGCGAAAATTGTGTCACTCCATGATAGATCTGCAATAAAACAAAAATGGTTAAAATCAATTCAACATAATTATTACCAATCTACATGCATTAGAGAGTAACGTCACATACCTTTACCAATGATGACATTGGCCTAATTTTAAGAGCATCAACTATATCAATCATGTAGCACATGATATAATACCCACATTGAATACTATTTGGTTGTTTTGAGCATTACACAGTAACATAAATAAACAATTGATAAGTATTTTAATTACAAATGTTTAAATTACAATACATACTCATATAGGCTATACATCTAAAACTTACCGGAATCAACTTTGTAAGTTTTATTTTTTTAAAACTGGTACGCTGCTATTTTGCTAAATTTTTAAATGCTCTTCATAAAATATAAAAAGAATCAGTTTATAGCAAAATATAAACAACTAGGAAAGTAAGTAAATAACTCATTAATAAACTTACTTTGTAATGACATTTTTAATATCATCACGAATGTCATTATTTAAGGGATCAAACCAATAAACTGTATAATTATTATAATCAATAATAGCCAACATCCAATGTTCTCTGTGAAACAAATGAAATAATTAATAACTTAATTAGAATAAAAAATAGTAATAATCATTGATATTTGATACAAAGATTTTTCATACTTACAATCTATTATAGGGCACAAATAATAAAGAATCTGATTGAAGTTGACTAAGCGTCCTAAGCCTGATTTTTAGATCTTCAACTCGTGTTTTTAAATGTTCTTTGACATAGTCATCATTAATAGCAAAAATGAAATGTGGATTATGAAAATATACACCAGTATTGTATGTAAATTTCTTTAATTGTGAGTCTATGTACCTGCAAAAACATGTAAATTCAAAATCAATTTATATATTAATAAAAATTCTTAATTTTATAATATTTGATACTCAGTAGTCAGATGCACAATACTCACCCAATACATGTTAATATGATGTTAGCTCCAATCATTTTCATATTTAGAAAATCATACAACTCTGAATTTTCAAAGTACGTACATGTTGATTCAACACTCCCAAATACTATTGAATCTAACACTAGAGATATTATTTTATCTTCATTCTCCATCTTACTTATAAAACTGGGCAAGATATCAATGAATTCATTTGTAGTCTCAGTCTCACTAGCCTGTGGAAATAAAAGAATTAATATTGTGGAATGTGAACATCAATATTGAATTCATTGATTACATAAAAGTCAAAAAAAATATTATAAATTATAATACCGTGCAAGATAATTGTTCATGTCTACTCTGACTACTCTCAGGTTCATGTGACCTGGATTCATACTCCGGCTGAGACTGAGAAACCAAAAAGTAACAAAAATAGTTACTTACCTGCGCAACAAAAAGAGAAGATAACATTTCATAAAAGTATAAATATTTAAACATACTAATACTTGTGCAACTGGAAGCGCAGCACTTGTTCCAGTTCTAGCACTAAACATGCGCATAAGCTATTCAATTTGATTCTTCATAGTTCTAATCTCGGCTTGTTGCGCTTCTTCTTTTTGGCTACATAATTTTTGTTGCGCTTGTTCTTTTTGGATACATAATTCTTGTTGCTCTTGTTCTTTTTGGATCCATAATTTTTGTTGCTGACTCAATCTTTCTTGTACTATAGTTTCAACATCTTCAATACGAGCTATTGGTGTCCTCTCACTCCGCCTATCATCCTTGAAAAATCTTGTAATGGTGGAAAACTTGCCACCAGCTCTAAATCTGTCCGGATGTTCTTGGCCTAAAACAGATGCAAGGATGTCATTTCTTCCCTGTGACACTGTTTCAGCACTCTGAGACTCTTGGCTCGACAACTCGTACTAAACAAAAGTAATAAATATTGGAAGTTGTAACAGAATTGCAGATAAGAAAATATACTTCTCAAGAAATATTATTATCGATAATTTACAAATGATGAAATGATTCATTTACACTTACCATTTTAGATGCCAATTCAGCTGCATCTTTACTAATGTATTCACCCGTCTTTCTTTTATGACCGGATTTCCATAACTCCGCACATGAAATTGGTGCAGCTTCACCTTGTTCAACCTTGACAATAAAATGAAAATAAATTATCATACAAATAATTAAGAAACCAAATTTTAAAATACAAAAAACGAGAGAGAAGTAGAGGGATAATACCATTCTTTTTTCTAATCCAGAATAACCCATTCTGGAAGTAGTATGAAAGGTCTTTCGTGCTTTTGCTCTCTCAGTATTAACCTTACTTTTCTCCTACAAAAATAAATGTGTTAATACTTAATTTGGTTATAAGTTATAAAGTTAAAAAATGATATAAACATTGAATTTAATAAGAAGTTAAGAACACAACCATATATTTTGTAGTAGTGCGATGGTCGACAAAAACTCTCCAGTCTTCGGCAGTAATAAAACTATATTTGACAGGAACATTGTATCGATGCTCCAAATCAATATTTTTTACATAATTGATAAAAAGTTTGGATTTCCAAGTCCTCCAACTTTCACCCATGCTTTTCATTAATGCCTTGTAATGACCATCAATATTATCAAAAAATATCTGAAAATAATAGAAAATATCAATTAAAAATTAACTAAAACACCAAAGATATGTAATCACTAATCACTCATAAGTCATAAAAAGGTTACGTACATTTAATTCTACCTATATTTGATCTTTAATTTGTTTATCAACATCCCTCCATGCAACATATGTAATTGACACATAACACTTCACAAGAGATCCCATATAACTCATCAATTTATTTGTTTTAGGACCGGTAATAATGCGACCATCATCACGAAAAGAAATAATAAGCTTCCTCCCCTCTAGCCTAAGCTTATTCAGTTCATTCATTTTCGTGAAGCCTCTTGTTGACCTCGATGAAGATCCCTTGTCCGACATTTTTCTGTAAAACCCTAAAAAAACCTAAACCATACAAAAAACCTAAACAAAATTCATACAAAACCACAATGATATTGATCTACTAGTTACTAGTTAGTAGTTACTACTTACTAGCACACAATGTTTATACATGTATAAATGTATAAATGTATAAATGTTTAACAAGGTTCCTCAGGAGGTTTAGACATGTATAAATGTATAATAATAATAAACACACAATGCTTAGCAAAAAGCAAAGAGATCAAAAGTTCAAAAACCGAAAAAAGGTATTAAGAAATAGTATACCTAAGTGAGAATATTAGTTTTATCGAAGAAGAATCGTTCGAAGCAAAGGAGAGCAGAAACTTGAAAAAAATTGCTTTTAGGGTTTCTCGCAAAGCGCAGGGACTGTAAAAAGAAGAACCAAAAACTCGGGGAAACACAAGATTTTTACGGCTCACGGTTAAAAATAGATAGTAACGACTGCGGTTTATATATAAACCGCCGTCTAGTCTACAATAGACTGCGGTTTATATATTAACCGCAGTCTATTCTAAAACCTACACTGCGGTTATGTACAAACCGCAGTCTATTCTCTGGAAGGAATAGACTGCGGTTTGAAAATAACCGCAGTCGATGTGAAAATGGACTGCGGTTTATATATAGACCGCAGTCTATTCTACACTTCCCCTACAATCGACTGCAGTTTATATATCAACCGCAGTCTATTCTACAACCTACACTGCGGTTATTGTACAAACCGCAGTCGATGCTCTGGTTCATGGGATAAACTGCGGTTTTAAAATAACCGCAGTATATTCTCGGTTTCATAAAATAGACTGCGGTTTATATATAAACCGCAGTCTATTCCCATATTTTTTGTAAAAAAAAGGCGCCAAACGCCTTGTTTACAATTGGGCGCCGTGACGCCTAGGCGACGCCATGACAAGAATGATAACCACTGTTGCTGATTGTTGTCGACTCCAACAACTTCCTCCAGCAATCGGCCTGCAGCGGATTTTCCACCCTACTTACAAATCTGGAATCGTCCGCTCTCCTGTGGCTGTGGTATCTTCTCCCCTTCTTCGCTCTATTACTTAGTTTTAAATTTATGCACTCACTTAAATAATTAAGAGCTGACCCCGAACGTTCAACTACTTTATTATCGTATTTTCATAAATTATTGTTGTGTTTTGCTTGTGGAAGGTATGACTTCACTACGATTAAAATCATAAAACGTCCGAGGGGTTGTACTTTAATAAAAATTAATGGTTTGCAATGTTTATCGCTCGAAAGTGATTTTGGTGCGCAAAGTTCGAACGTTGATCTTTTGTTCTACATAAGTTTGAATCGAACACACAAAATAACTCATTTCTTTAAAAAACCCTAATTTAAGTCTACATCAAAAGGCTCGAGTGTTTTTGTTGTTACTTGTTAGTGCACTTTCCAAACAATCACACTACTATATCTCATTATCTCCTACTAGTTATTTTCAATGTCTTTAATCGAAGAGGACAATTGCTACTGAGACTGAGCAGGGGGGATTATTATGTAGATGATCTTCCCACTTTCTCAACATCTGTCGTCTCGACTTCCCTGCTTTAGTGACATCACCATCTTAGTCATCCTTAACTTTTTCTACTCCACCATCTCCTGTCAGCTTTTCGGTCCGAGTCTATTTTAGAATGTAAAGTCTGCCAATATAGCTAGCATCATTGCATTAGTTTTCCAACAAACATTATAAGAATTTTGTTCATGAACGAATATCCACTTCTGGATACTGCACGTGCGTCAGAGGAAGGCCGAGACGACATGTTGTCACTTTATCAGTAGAAGTTATCAACCAGTGAATGTGCACTTCATTTGTTATTTTAGACAGAGCTTGCAAACATTTTCGCCAAACTGATTTCATCTTTTTTTGATATGTGTACAAAGTTGAGAATGTTCAATATTATATGCTCAAACTTGAGAGGGAGTGTTAAAATCCATTTGTGAAAAGCCAAAAGGTAGCCCATTATGTCACGACCCGTCTAAAAGCAAAAATCAGAGTGTGTTTCAGGTGGGTCGTGATGCTCTAGACATAGGGAAAATAAACTCCATGTCTGTTAGGCGGGAGGTGAATTAGTATTATTAGATTTTAAATAAATAATTAAGTGAAAAATACATTATTTTTATGCTAAAGTTTTAGAGTATAACAGTGAAAAGTTAGATGCACACGTATTTTAATAAAACTCATGATACAAAGTACTGGTACCATTTTCATGCAATAAACATCCCAAAAAAATGTACTTGCAATAATATCAAATTCCAGTACATAATTTATTTAGCCTAGTAGTTGTCCATGATTCAAGAGAAATTGTCTAATCATAATTATTACATAATAAGCAATGTCCAACAGTAAAAGAAGTGAAACATAAAAACATAGAACCTGATACAACAAGAAGTAAGATAAACCTCCAGGAATAGGAACTTGACGCGGATCTGGCTCAGGAACCTGGCGGCGCAGTCACGACTGTTAAGGCAAATTCTAAAACAAGGAAACAAAATCTCAGAACATTGGCAGGAATAAAATAAATACATAACTAGCAAAATGGCAGAAATGTACTTATACTGATACTCAGGAGGGGATACAGGTGAAACATGCAAATAAGTAAATAAAGTAGAGACAACAAGAATTATTAGCTTGAACGAGAGTGTAACATATATTAATTCATGTAATGTCATAAGCTGGAACAATTGAAAGGTGTAGGTTTTTTATTTGATTCATATGTTTCATGATTCAGAGGGATTTAAGTTTAGATGCAAGTCTTATCAAAGATTTAGGATTTCCCCTCGGGAACTCTAAGGGGAGGCTCTTTCAAACCCTCACCCTTGAACTAGGGAGTTCATGCTTGCTATGATCGATCATTTGTTCCCATTATAGATTCAAGTCAATGAGTTGCATCAGTTAAACACTACTATTCAATGTTTGCTTATTATATTAATAAATTAAATGATTCATAATTTGTGATTCTAGCAATAACGAATTTATGTCAAAGAAAAAAATCAGATCATGAAACAATCTTTATCCAAGTCTTGCAACCAAACATGCATAAGAAGCAAAATTTGATGACACCAAAAACTAGTTAATTAGCTTTATACTTTGCGGGTTCAAGTATTCGAGTGTGGTAAGATTATTATGTATCGTTTTTGGAACAACAAGTACTCATCTATATTAAACCATTGTAAGCCACGATTATCTTCCAAGTAAAAATATGTACGATCTGAATATCATATAAAACACAAATCATCTCTTTGCTAAAAAGAAACATTAACAATTATCATTATGACATTTGTTGATCATGCCCAAAATTTTACCATTCTTTCAAATATATGTCAAATAAGAAAACCATTCATCTAAGTGAATATCCGAATAAAAATCATTCACGATCACAAACCCATGCCATTCCCACATATTAAACCATTAACTACTAATTTATCAGATTATGCATTTAAGATTTAAATTCATTTTACATATCAAATATTCAAGAGTGAACTCATATAATCATAAGAACATGCACATTAATTTAAGCTCAAGGTTTGCAAAAGAGAGATTTCTGCACTTGTCTTAAGTAAGACTGAATCCGGCAGTGGCGGCTAAGTGACGCAAGAAAATTTAACAGCCTTATTTAAACATGTTTAAGGGCAAGCATGAATGATATTTGACATAATGAAAATTCCTACGCTGGGTCATACATTTAGCAACACAAACCTAAACAGAAAGGTGATTTAGCAAATTTACCTCCCTCAAAAGTGAGGGGAAAAAAGATACCATGAAGAATCAAAGATTTGGCGGCGCTTTGACTAGGAGAAACCCTAAATCAGAAGGATTTTTGAGTGATCCCACCAATTGAATCGAGGAGCGGCGTCAGAAATCTCGAATACACAATGATTAGACGATTATAAGGTGGGAAATAAACTTGGATCAACATAAATCTGCAATTTGGAGCACAACACTTATTAAGGATTCAAAGAAAATCTGAATATGAGGGAATAAAGGGAGAACCTTACTAAAATGAGCCAAATCCGAGCCCAAAGAGGAGAGAGAAGTATACCCTAGCTGCCCCTCTTGCAACAACCGGTCAAAATGAAGAGGAAGAGGGCTCCCAGAGGAAGACGTTGTCGGTCCTTGAAGAGGAGGGAACTGCCGGCCTTGAGAGGAGGGAAGAAGTTGCTGTTGGCCTCAAGAAATGGAGAGGAGGCCGCCGTCCCCTTGAAGAAGAGAAAGTTGTCGGCTTTTGGCGAAGAGGAGACTGCCGACCCCGAAGAAGAGGAGCAGTCGGCCATGGGGAAGGAGGAGATGCTGACCATGACCGGAAATCGACGTCAGATCCTACGCCAGGAAGACGGGAGCGGCGGAGCGCGTGGGAGACGGGTTTGCGGGGTCGGGAAAAGCAACATGCGGGAGCGGAATCGGGAGATGCGGGTTGAGTGCGGGAGCCCTGGACCGAACGATGAATTAAAAGGGGAGGGGGGGGGGGCGCCGGGTTCCACTCCGGTATGAGGGGGAAAAAGTGGGGAGGGGGAGGGAAGAGAAAGAAAAAGAGGGGGAGAAGAAGAAAAGGGGGAAAGGGAGAAAGAGAGAAGAGGGAAATGAAAGAAAAAAAGGGAGGAAAAGAGGAAGTAAGACAACAATACCGGATATTGCATACTTCATTTTGCACATTTATGGCTGTATTGCTTGAAACTGTTACGACTTTACATGCTCTCTGTTGATTTCATCACAATTAGTTGAGAAAAATTAGATGTTTTCTACCACAATCTTTCTTTGTCTGTTGATTTCACCTTATTGAAGCACATTTTTGATATTTTTCACGTGTTTTTGTTAATTTTCACAGTGATTCTGAAATGGGCATACTCGTTTTTGTTAATCTGAGGTTGTGCATTGTTTCTCTATCATCGGGTAGACTAGGAGTTGTGTTAAACCGTTTATGTTTTTTCTCAGCTTGAACAGAGTTTTTGTGAATGAGATACTTTTAAATTTCATAACTCATTTTGGATTGAATATATAATCTATGTATCAATAAGTGATCACGGGAAATTAAAGTTTCTATCTATTTACTATGTTTAGCAATCCTTGATAATCTACTTGTAATACATATTTGATATTAATGCACGAAATGACGATTTAACACACATGGTTAACTTTTAATTCCTGAGATTAATTTTGAAGGTTTAAGTAAAGCAGTGCCTTCATTTTCCCCCCATAAAATGATATGAGTAGCTATATTTTATCTCCTGTGTTACTAGATGTCATTGATTCGATGATGCAACGTTTTCCAAAACGCCGCAAAAGCGTCGTGAATGCAACCGTTGGAGTAGATTGTTGCGGCGTTTTTTCACAAAAAATGCCTCCAAAGACTTGAGGAGTACTGCGACGTTTTTTTAGAAACGTTGTGGAATGTCATTACCTATCCCGACATATTTCTGTTCTATAAGCTTCACCACTTATATAGTTATATTAAAACTTAAGCTCAAGGTTTATATATAACAAGCGCCGCAAATGTTTTTTTAAAAAAATAGCAGAGAAGCAGGTAGTGAGAAAGCAAACGAGCACAATTTTAGTGAACAAGAAAGTGTTTCTACAGGCTCTAAGGCCATCACCACAAACATGCATATATAATAACAGCCTATAATTTTTTGACATAGAATTATTCTTTCCAATTAAAAATAAACTGTTATACAGCTAATATCCGCAGTTACAAAAACCACTGATGGATACTAAAAAGGAAATCAGAAATAAATTCAAGGGTTAATCAGAAGGCATGGTCTTCTTTTTCTTCATTGTATCAAATTTTGAGTCTCCGAAAGAGGACGTAGGAACTGTATTAGACTCAAGACTAGCTTTGAAAACTTTAGAGTCTGCCTCCTCTTCGTCAATGCTCAGAAATATAACTTTGAAAATCAGGTTTATCTACATCATAAGCACATGCTTTTGTCCGCCTCACCTTTCTCTGGGATTTCTGTAGAAGTGAAAGGTAAATGATTAAATTATGCGCAAACAACTAATATCTATATTAGATGCAGGTGAACCTTTATACCTTCACCACAAACATGCATATAATTCAAGTTCACGACCGCCAGCACCACGCCAAACAAAACCTTAATGACATTATTGATGAAAATGTGAGTGATTCAGCTTGTTCTGATACCAAGAAAGTACTTTCAGGCTAACTTATTTCAAAAAGTTTTGTGACTCAGAGCAGCATAATAGTCTTATCTATTTCTACTAGGTATCAATTAATTGATGTTTGAGGGCATATCGTAACTGTAGATAATATTGTTCAATCATACAAACTAAGACTCCAGATTCAGTGTCATTCGTTAAGCCAAAATTATGCACCTTAATGACCAAGCAACTTGAAAATTACCTCAACAATATAGTCGGCACCAAACTTCTTTCTCCACTTAATCATGTCAGCCCACATGTGTTTTGCTTTCTCAATATCAAACTTCCTTGCCTTTAAAAATCTAGATAACAAATGAAGGATATTTACAAGGCCATAATTTCATCAATAAAGATAGAACATATGTGCAAACAAGATATAAAACACATTATATTATATGTAGGCTACTTTATAGTAGTATAATGATATCCATCTCTTAATTATGTAATGAACAAGTGTAGAGGCTATTGAAATAGTGTATAAATTAGTGTGGAAGGTGAAAATATTTAATAAATATTAACTAGTATGATATTATAGCTGTTGATATTGTCCATTATCATAAAGTTGATTACATTGGGCAAACATATGAATTATTTTAATCAAAATGTGCTTCTTGCTGTACCAAAAGGGCCGCATTAAATGGAGCTTAGTGGTGCTTAATAACTTAGAAATTATAAGCAATAAAGGGGACCTTTTGCATAAGAGATCAATGTACATAGGAGCTTAAACATGCTTGTGTATGAGAATAGGTATAAGTATGTATATGTTTGACTATATATAACACATGCATCAATGCATAATGTCATCCATCTTTCTATAGAAAAAAAATAAAATCTTGAGTAATTAGATCTCCAACAAATATATTGAAAGATATTTCTATTTCCAAATGCATACCAATTTTATGCTTATAATTGGAGCATAGTGTCGAATGGCTTTAGGATTTAGAGGATGTTTATGCAGTTTCTAAAGATAGAGGATGTTTAGTCATTTTCACGCTCGCGTGGGAGCAACAGCCGCAACAAGGAGGAAAACAGCCACCGGGCGGTGGCGTTTGCTCCCGCAACGAAGTGGAAAGCGCTCTGTTTCCAACCCCCACCTCCGGTCCCAGCCCTCCGTCACAAAGAAATGATAAAACTCGATGCACATGACCATATTCAATTGTGTGATCTTTGAGTTTGAAGATATATAGAAATTGCAAGTGAAAACAAAGCCCATCTCTAGTAATTTTACATGTTATAAAGTAAACATATACTAGCAAAACATTGCATATTACATAGTCTAACTTTTAGACAAATAAAATCTCGAGATCCAATTCGAGCCACGGGTGAATTCCGAAGAGATTTTGAGTTTCTTTACCATCCCTAATTCTTAGAAATGGCATGCATGACCAACATTAATAATATAGAGCTGAAGAGGGTCTTAACCCACATGACCAAACTTTCCTGCCCCTTGGGGCTCTTATCATTTATTGGCTTTCTTCCTGTCAGTAGTTCCAGTAGAACCACTCCAAAGGCATAAACATCAATCTTGCTGCTGGCTTTTCCATATAGAACGTATTCAGGAGCTATGTATCTGCCAAATGCTCTCAAATTTAGAGCATTATAGATAGATTTTATGACAAAAAAAAACTCATTTAAAGATGGACATTTCTAGTAGAATTCATATTGGTGAATCCAGCATACCCAAATGTTCCAACCACATTACTGTGAGTTAGGCATGGTGCATTTGTAGGAGCCCATGTGGCTAAGCCAAAATCCGTCAACTGTCATCAAAGGAAATGAAAAACTGCACTGCATTTCAACTGCACTGCAACTTCATATTATCTTCATTTGACATCCTAAGGTCCATTTGACATATATGTGTAGTGTTATGTAAGCTCCATTTGACATCCTAGGAATGAAATTTTCTTCGTTGCATGCTAACTTATTCACGACTAATAGAAATCGCAGCAAAATAACAAGCAATATACAAAAATCGTATAAGCTTACAACCCAGTAATGTCTACTGCTGATATTCCAACCCCCGGTGTAATTGACACGAGAAATCCAAGTACAGAAGAGAAAGCAGGGGAAGAATACCAGAGCACCGAGTTGGGGTTTGCGGCCGAGAGGATGAGAATGGCCAAAACATGGGATATAGTAGAAGCTACAGTAAAAACAGGGGATTGCGGAATAGAGGAAGAAGCTCCTCGTCCCGTTGAAATGGAGCAGACGCAAAATGGGAATCACATATGGCGCAAAAATTGAAATCACATATTTTTAATTGGAGGTAGGAGAACAGAGGAGGCTCACGGAATCAGCCGGACGAAGGAGCAGCAGGAGTCGAGAGTTTGCCGGAGGCCGGAGTTGTCGTGGAGGACAGCCGCAGATCTGGACGGAAACAAGAACACTGCGGCGTACTCCGAGCGCAGATCTGGACGGAAACACGGCCGTCGAGCAAAGGGGAAGCCAGAGGAAGTGGCGGTGTCTTCTGGAGGGCGCAGAACGGGATGTTGCGGCGGCGTCGGGGACTTCCGTCGAGCAGGGAGAGAAAATGGGGAGGTGCGGGCTTCCGATAGCTAGGGTGGCACTGGATTTCATAATCGGGAAGGGAGATGTGAGGGAGAGGTTTTCGCTTTTTTTTATGCACAGGCGGGCGGGGGTTTATACTACCATGGATTGTTTATTGTGTTTTTAGCATTGTCAAGTCTTCAATTGTTGGTTGATCACGTCATTCACACCAAACACAACACACACATTGACAAGATTGTCATACATGAGTGCATATGTGTGATCTTTAAATTCATGCGGCGACAAGATTGTTAATGTTGTTCACCGCACGTCCTGCACTATTATTGTTGCTAGTAAGAAGATTGTCGAAGAACATCATATTTGAATTTCTACATTTCTCGTTTTGTTATAGATGGAAAACCATCAAATAAGTTGAATAAAGCCTATTTATAGCCTTCAAAAAGATTAGTTTGATTCTTATGTTGAGTAATCTTATAGAGTTAGAGTTACCATCACTGGACGACATATATTGCACCCTCTAATGATCATCCTCCAATTTTCAAATTGTGATTGGATATGTTGAACCTATGTTGATTAAGGATTTGTTTGGCGCGGCGGCGGCGGTCGTGAACGCGGTGCTCATGAACCGATATTCGTGAACGCCCGACCTCACTTAAAAATATTCATGCATTGTATGCTCAAAACTACTTTATTTTCTTAGTAGCGATCATAAACTTTGTCTTGCTAAACATACATTCTATGATAATGGCGTTTTTGATCAAACTCACAAGAGCAAATAAGTCGTGCTAAACGAAGTCTAAGGCTCTGTTTGACACGACTATTTTGCTCTGGTGAGCTTGGACAAAAACGCCACCGCCATAGAATGTATGTTTGACAAGACAACGGTTATGACTGCCACCGAGAAAAGAAAACTAGTTTTGAACAAAAAAGGAATGAAGTTCCTTAGATGAGGTCGGGGGTTCACGAACGACGGTTCATAACCACCGTTTCACGACCGCCTTCACCGTGCCAAATAGAGCCAAAGTCTGCCCGTCGTCTGACTTGTGTAGCAGATGGTAGCATCTAGCAACTATTTTTGCTAGCAATGTTTCAAATTGCAAATTTAATATATGACGTTTGATAATAATGAGACCTTGCCATAGCGATCATGTGGTACTCACATAGAGTCGAGTCGGGTCTAGCAAGCCATTTGCTGCCACCATTTCCTGAATCTTCTTCTTCAGTTGTTGCACAGAAGTGAGGAGAGTGACCTGCACATTAATTACAGTTTACATGGGATGTGGTCAATGGCCTTGCTAGAAATTTCTAGATGCATAATATGCAAAGACATTGTTCCTATCTCTCAAGAGCAAAAGCGGCGCAAAATTCATTTAACTGCATGTCATCCTATTCAAAACATTATGTTGTGGCTTTTTGTTGTTGTTGTGAATTACATGATACTCCAGCATTTAACGTGCGGTCGAACTTGCGATTTTAGCTTGTTTTTTTCTTCTAAAATTCTATCCAGAGGTGTCATTTGCTGCAGGGATGGAGGGAGGGCTAAATTTATAAACACCAAAACTTAGTTGGTAGCTTTGTTTCCATCATGAAAGGATTTGTGAAACAATGCACTCAAAGTGAATCACTTGAAGTTGGGCACTATTTAGAAGCAGTCAGCTATTTACACTCCTACCAGCTTGGTTTCAAGGATGTTCAAATGTTTTTGTTTTCAAAATGCTGCAGTCTTCTTAATTTGGTTGGATTACACTATTACCTACTCCGGCTTGAAATCCCAATAAGCGATCCTTCATCTTCAACCTATAGTTCTTTAACATACCAGACATGCCTGCAGGTCATTGTAAATATTTCAGTGCTGCGCACTCTCAAGAAATCATTCATCAAGCTTGTCTGGAAGGGCACAACACTAGTCAGGTATACCGAGAGAGAAAGAGGGGAGATGGAGGTTTAGGAGATTAATTGTTTGCCCTTTTCATTTCTTTTCCACCCATAATTAGGACGAGACATCACAAAAATATCCAAAATATTCCTCACAAGGCTTAATAAATGTGAGTAATTGCAAGAGTCTTTTAATCACAAAAAATATGATACAAAATTCTAAAAGGCCGTGCTCAATCCTTGTACGGCTACGCACATCACTGATACATCGCTCCCCAATGCGGACCCATAACAAAGATTCACTTATATTAAAATGACAAAGGAACACTGAAGTTCTAACACCAATCCAATTTGATCACAACATCATTATCAAAAATCATCACTTTAGAACTTATAAACCAATTTAAATCATTAACCATAAGAGATTGATCATACATTATTCAAATTTTTTATCAATCCCTAAGACTTAGCAGTTGACTTTCAGATAATTTGATATTTAGGCTTAAAACACTTAGGCTCCGTTTGGGGGGACTTATTTTCACCGGTCAAGCGATTACGATCGCATGAACCGGACCTAAATTTAGGTCCGATTCATGCGATCGTAACAGCTTGACCGGTGAAAATATGTCCCCCCAAACGAAGCCTTAATTTCCTTCAAGTTTACAGGCTGTTATTCTAATCTTAACTATGTTTGGAACGTCTGCAATCCATCTCAATGCAAACTTTGGTGTTGCAACACTGTATGATAATGCTCAGATAACTATAGTTTAATACTTTGTTTAATCATTTCATGCCGCCAGATTCTCAGTTGCAACATGGAAGAGATTTTTCAAAGAGTTTTTGGACTAGTTGCGTGCACTTGACACTTACCACGATTTCGCCGGTCGAGCTCGGCGCTGAGCTCGTTGGGGGGTTGCAGGGGGGCAACGCACCCCCTGCACAGGGGTTCGGGGGCGAAGTCCCCGACCAAAATTTTTCCCAGGGAAAGTAGGTAAAAGGCAACTCCACACATAGAAATCAAAAATGGATGGAGTTCTTTTCGATTAGAGAATGCCATGATTCATTTTTCACCGACGGTCGCGGTCGCGGTTAACAAATCAACATTTCATGCAAATCTCTTGCACCTCATATGATTATGTCTTCTTGTGGATTTGTTGTGCGTGTACGCCCGCACACATGATATGTATGTATGTTTGTGTGTACATGTCTTTCTAACTTCAAACTTCAAACAAATAAAAGATGTTTGAAATTGATGAAGCAAACATGGCCGTAGCAAAACAAAATAACCAGAACAATTTTAAGACAACTAATATATTTCTCTCATAACTTCAAACAAACAAGAGATGTTAAAAATTGATGGAGCAAACAAGAAAAGGTTAAAACAAAGTAACCAGAACCGTTTTTAAGCCAATTCGGTGCCTAAATTTAGTTAAAAGGTACAAAAGAACAGTGCTAGATTTTAGCTATGAAATTGGAGAATTCAACAGAGTTTAGTTTGAGGATTGAAGGTGTGGATCAAACAATTAGAACTGAGACATTTCAAGTGGATTTGGAGCCAGGAAGCCATACAAATATTGGAGATTTGGAGCCTGGAGGAATACCTGCTTGTAGAGTGAAGACAGGAGATTTTAGAAGCAGAGTTGTAGGAAGATTGCCGCTGCGGGAATAATGGAGGTGAAGGAGATTGCCGCTCGAATAATGGATGTTTTGTGACAAAAATTTAATCTTTAATTTTTTTTATCTCTGTCATATACTCATTATTTTCATCAAGTACAGTAAATTCAGCAGGATTTCTATTAACAACTCAAATTTCCATCTTATAAAAGCTCCCCAAGGGAAGAAGAGCATCCACCTTATTATTCAACTCAGCCCGAGTGACACCAACCTTTGTTACAGAGCATCTTGTGCTTGAAGTGGAGTATCTATCAAGATCACCATTACTCCTTGTTCCTCTCCATGCAAACAACGAATATTACAGCTTGAACCGAACCCACCAGGCACATGAGTGTTGTGCTTGAGTAATGACATTTGGAGAAGTAAAATAGAGAACCAATTTTATTGGCGAGCTCAAACCCAGAGATCTTTGGAAAATGTTAAGATTGGTAGACAAAGAATGCTCATTCAATTAATTAAAGCTCTAGCTATTTTTAAAAAATGTTCAGCCACCGTTAATGCAGAATTAGGCGAGTTGAATTTAGAAGTAGCAAAATCGATAGATAAAGCTACTACTAGAATATTGAAAGGGGAATTGGATACTCAGTTTCCAAGAGCTACCTCATTACCCTAAACTAAAATTTTTGTAAAACTAAGATGAGAAGAAGAAGAAGAGCTACCTCATTAATTGTATCAGGATGGATTTTTCTAGGATGTTAATATCCTAGAGTTCAGGCCCCCTACGATGATCGGATCCTTATTGTTGGTGAAATATGTCATTAATGGCATTTACAATCAAAGAAGAGCAACCAGGTTAAATAGATCTTTCTTTTGGAATCTACATTTCGAGTATTGTTTCTTGGAGTTTGCAGTCAACAAGATGAAGAGTGGTTCCTTCTTCTCATTTTACCATCAACGCCATGAAGTAGGACCTGATACCATTTTCATATGAAATCACTCATTGGTTACAAAAATTCTAGGTGATGATTAAAAAAATAAGCAACTTGGGATAGAAATTAGATTATGTAGTTCTCTCTTTCTCTGAAATATCCCACTCCCAAACATAGAAACAAACCAAAAAAAATTGAGAAGAGGGAACCATGGCAGTATAAACGAGTTTAGGAACTAAGTGTTGGGCAAGAGTTGGGAAGGAGGTACCAGAGCTTTGAGGGTCGCACTGATGCCCTGTTTAGGAGTTGAGAAGTGCTAGACAAGAGCTTGCAAGGAGGTACCAGAGCTCGATCTGCAGTCAGCTTTGAAGAGACGGGGATGAACAAGATAAGAAGGCAAAAATGAAAAGAAAACTAAATCAAAAATGAAATAAAAAACAAAATCAAAAATCACTAATAATATCATGCTTACCTGCAGAGCGTGCTGGCAGACGATGCACAGGCCAACGACGGGGAAGCCAACAGTCTTGACAGAGAAAGAGAGAATGAGGCGGAGTAATCGGTTAGGGCACGCGGTAGAAGGAGAAAAGGAAAAGAAGAACTAAATCAAAAAGAACAGAGCACGCACAGAACTAAATCAAAAAGAACAGAGCGGAGTAATCGATCTGCAGATCGTGCTTACCGGTGGAGCGTGCTGGCGGACGAAGCCCAGGCCGACGACAGGGAAACCAACAGTGTTGACAGAGAAAGAGAGAATGAGGCGAGGAGGATGAGCACGGGTTCTTCTACGCGGCGGCACAGAGCTGGTTGCGGTCGGAGGAAGATAGATCCAGACGTTTCCGCTCGGAGGAAGATAATGATTTAGAGCGGAGGGTTGTGAGAGGTCGGGGGACGAGAGGGGCGCTAGTTCGCGGATGAGAACGGAGGGTTGTGAGAGGTCGGGGGGAGGAGAGGGGCGAGCGTGAGAGAGATGCCAGAGAAAAAGGGCGAGCGAGAGAGTGCCTGCGGGAGAAAGTGGGATTGAGATTACGTTTTTAGGGGTAAAATGGGTTACACGCAATATCAGTTGTTTTCAGTCAGACTAGAGTGAGGCCCGACCGGGGGGGGGGGGGGGGTGCTCGGCTAGGAATAATGGAGAAACTTTAGGTAGATTTACAAAATGGCCACTATTAGTATTATGTTTTATGTTTTTTTTTTATGTTTAAAACATGGATTGCTACACTTGTATATTCTTCTCTTGTATTTTATCCAACTTCTTCAAATGTATATTCTTCCTCCTCTTCTACTCTATATAAGAGGGGGGTTTCTATGTAATAAGTTAGAAGTTTTAAAACAATGATTATTTACATTTCAAATTCTCACACTTATCACCTTTACAACCTTCATTGAGAAATCACCAACGATGTAACTCAATATTTAGTGAACTTTTTTTCCCTCTCCAAGAAAACGATTCTAATATCATCTTCCCACGTCAATGGACAAAAAATGATTTGACAATCAGTTCATCCCCAATTGTTTTATAATTCTGATAGTGGTATCATGATCAATCTTATGCTAAATATCTTACCTTTTAGGGTTATCTCAATTTAACACTTATTATGGACATTAAGGCTCTATTTGTTTGGGCGTTTCGGTGCTCCGTTTTGGGCAAACGACGTCGGAAGGCGGGTAAACAAATGAACCTTTGGCGGCGTTTGCTCCGTTTCCACCCGCCCGCCTTGAGAAACGCCCCAAAAAGCTCTATTTGGAGCAGCCACCTCTCCCCTCCGTTTCGAACACTCCGTTTCCACCCGCCGGATCGACCCGCCACCGCCGAAACAAATGAAGCCTAAGGTTCTGTTTGACTCAACTGTAACGATGAAAGAAGCAGTGGGAAAATCTGTTATTTTACAGAGTGGTGGGAAAATCAGAGGGAACTGTTTGGAGGAATAACGTTTGTCGTTGTATTTGACAATTTTATTAAAATAATATATGTATAAACAAAATAATATAATATATTATTTATAAAATTATTTAATAATGTTATTTACTAATACTATTATAACAATAACTATTATTTATAAACTAATATAACTTGATATTTATATGCTATTTATATAATATATTATTTACCTTTGTTATTTATATATTATAATATTGTATTTATATTTATATTATATGTTATTTATATAAGATATTATATAAATATAATATATAATATATTATATGCTATTTATTAAAATGCTGCAGTCAAAAGAGCTGTAGCGATGCAACTCTGTGCCACGGGTTAATTCCCACGGTAAGGAAACGAGTTGTGATAAGAGTTGTCCTGTCTGTTTGGCATGGCGGCAACAGAATCCACGACACACTGGCTCACTGTCACTCCACCAAATAGAGCCTAAATTAGACAAATTTTCCATCGACAACATGTCCAATAATGACTAAGTCCGCATATTCAAGTTATTGAGACATGCTTGTTATCCCCACTCTTAAATGTAGAATCCCTTAAGAGCCTCTCTCTCTAAAGAGAGCCAAAGCTAGAATAGTTGCCAAGGTAACCCAACTCTCAAACTAGGGGCTCCTTACATAGATGGAGACCACAGTAAAAGACAACTTACACTAAAGACAAAACACCTAAATAATTATGAATACAATATTATCTATAAAGGTAATCATGTCTCTAAGAGAACTCTCTCATAATGAGGTCGGTCGTTCGAGCACGCATGCAACTTGTCCATCTATCAATATATCCGTCCTGCAAATCGACCTTATTTAAAAAAACGAGCATATTATCCAATATGTGCGAGACATGGACACTTGTTGGTCTCTTTTGGTGGGTAAGTCCCGTGAAACATAGGACTTTAGTTGTGCTATTCCTGACTAGTTGTGTCTGGTCAGGGGCATGTCCGTCTGAAACTGGGTAAAAGCTCTCCGTGTCATTGCCCGATAGTTGAAAAATGACCATGTCCCTCAGGCCAGGTGACGAAAAGGATTGTTGTAGTATGTCGCTTTTTTCAGATCCTTGATTATTATGGCGGTGTGAAGATGTTGATGAGGGAGTTTGCCTGAGTTTGGTTGAGGTGAAGAAGCGTGTTGTGGATATGTCAATGGTGATAAGATGTAGTTTTTGTGGGTTGACTATTCGAGAAATTTAGGGTGCAAGAATGCATGATAAAAGTACATATTGATTGCGAAAAATTTGTGAAACTTAAGCTAATTAAGTTGCAGGCCTACACAGACAGGAAGGTGGACGGAGGAAGGTTATTTGTTTAGAAAAGGGCAAAATTTATAGAAAAGTAGGCGGTGTGTGGATGAATCGCATGTGTTGGGTTGGAAGAGGGGATGCTCAGGCAATTCTGTGGGATTGGATAGAGGGGTTGACGTGCATCTGATGATGCTAGGTTTGGCTGGGCATGTGTTGCTAGTGTATGGCTCGATATTTTGGTTTAGCTTTGCATGAGTGGGGCATGACGGAGAAGTCATTTGAATAGAGGGCATGTGAGCATGCATATGAACATAGAGCATGGATTGGGTTGATGGAGTGAAGCAAATAGAAGGTCGTGTGGATGGATTCGAGCGAGATTGGCTGCGATGTAGAATGCATGATTGTGAGTTGGGGTGAGAGATTGATTGTATCTTGGGGGCCGTAGAAGGCGTGAGGAGGACGATAATAGGTGGGCTATTAGAAGTAAGAGGTAATGGTTCGGGAACCTGAGAATGGTGCTGCACTATCGGAGGATGTGGAAGGAGGAGGTGGGAGTGGTGGTTTGTTAGCATTCTCTATGGATAGACTAGCAACTGGATGGGTTGCAAAGAGGGGGGGGGGGGGCAAACTTAGGGTCGTGATTTAGATAAGCCAGTCATTGTTTGCTTCTAGGGACAAAGGTGGCGTGGGGAGCAATGGAAGAAGTTAGATTCGGCTTCGGGGGAAGGTGAAGGAGCCATGCCGAGGAGGTCATCCATGGTGGAATCCATTCAGTTGAAATGTGCATGTAGCAAGGCTGTGATAATGGCCATAATTGAAGGGAATGGAGGTAGCTGATTTCAGCAGCTGAAGGAGTGGCAGGCGAAGAACGGTATGTAGACCAATTGTTACTTATCAAAAGCATAAACAAGAACATATTACTCTAGAAAGAGAATGGAGATACAAGATATCAAGACATGCTCGTTATCCTAACTTTTGAGGGCAGGATCCCTCTCGGAGCCTCTCTCCAAAGAGAGCCAAAACAATTCATATCCAAGATAACCTAACTCTCAAACTAGGTCCCCCACTACGTGACAACATACACTAAAGGACAAAACACCTAAATAATTATGAATACAATATTATCATTAATGGTAACCATGCCTTTTAGAGAACTCTAATGTAGTGAGACTGATCGTCCGAGCACGCGTGTCACTTCTTCGTAAGGCGTATATTTACCACTCTCATTATCTGTACAATCTTCACAAACTACGCTCCCGACGATTGCTTCAATTTTATGGCGGCTTGTTTTTAAACATTTCTAATTCCATTTGTTTATAACTCCAGGTTGCTGCTCCATCTATACCTCCTCCTCAAGCATGTGTATGTGTGTGTGCGTGCCTTTGTGTGTGCTTCAATATGGAAACATGACATGACATATGGAAGCTTAACATGACATGACATATGGAAGCTTAAGGTGTGATATTAACAGATTCTACAAGGTGGTTCCATTCACTAAGGGTTCGTTTGCGGCGACGTTTTTGCTGCGATGACGTTTATTTAAATATTCCACTGCAGTGTGTGAGCCTTTTGGCGCGCAAAAACACCACCGTCCACCACTATTATTACTTATTAGTGTTTTTTGGGCATATTTTGACCTCACCCCCACTTTCTTTCGCGTATTCATCCTGCGACGCGATTTAGAGTTCCCGCGATCTTCTCTTACCGATACCTAGTCGAGCACCCAGATCCCTCCCGATACCAGCGTGGTTTGGAGTTCTCCTCCGACGAGCTCTAGAATCCCTCGGCGTGAGGCCAACGCCGTGGAAGACACCTCCAGTAACCCTCGCCGAGCGCCCATATTTTGTTGCCGCGAGTCGTCAGTGCAATCACCACAGTTTCCTCTGATTTTTGGGTAACTCCTCGCTTTTTTTCCTCTATTTCTTGTCATGGCTTTTTGGTATCTCTATTATGTTGGATTTGAAGAATCATTTCGAACGTTTAGAGCAGTCTTCAGTTTTTGTTGTATTTTTTTAATGAATGTTAGGATTCCTTCATGTTTGGTAATTTCCTTTTGTTTGTTTATACAATGATGTGTGTGTGTGAGTATGTGTATGTATTACCGGAAGGGAAAAACACTTGCGTTAATCGAAAGAAAATACGATTACAAACACGAGGTATACTCGTGCCCAACTTCTCGAGACTGGTTCCTCCAAGAAGTCTTTCTCCAAAGATGGAGACCCAAACCCTAATGATCCCAAAGATGAAAAGAAACTCTCCCATACCACCTCCTTATATAGGGAGGAGGGGCTCACATAACATTAACCATAAAACCACAAATGAAAATACAAGATATTATAATATGTTACGCGCACGTGCGTAACAATACACCATGCTAGAAAATCGACCTTGTCCCGAAGGTCGGAGTGCCGCCCGCCAGCTAGTAGTGAAGCGCTCGCAGGTGGGAAGTCGTAGAAGTGCCCGAAATGCCGTTCGGTGGAACATCCGTGATCATAAGAGCTTCAAAGTCAACCGTGTTGATCTCTTTCACGTCCTCTCCGATGATAAGGCAAAACTCTTTCACTGGACAAACATGAGAAGGCGAGTAGGGTTGTTTGCAAAGGAAGCATAGACCCCTGCCCCGTAAGTCATTATACTCTTGGTTGGATAGGCAAAAAGTAGAGACATGACGTTTGTTACGTGGGCTTAGAATAAGTGGCCTAGGTAGAGGAGGAGGAGGTGGTTGTTTAGACGGGGAAGGAAGTATGGTTGGTAGGAAGGTTTGGCGGGAGGCCATGAGGAAGGAGGCTCCCCGAACGTCGTCAGGAAGTCGGCTTACACCAGTAGGGAGAGGTTCATAGCTTGTTGGATAGTTAGCGGTTGCAGGGAGCGGAGGGTGCTCAGATGTGGGGTTGTAAGGCATGCATGAAGTAGGCCAAGTAATGGTCTAGTGGGAGACCAGGAACATGCGTCGCGAGGGCGAGAAACTCATCGATGTACTCGCCGAGGGAGCCCGTCTAACGGACGCCACAGTGCCGCTCCACCACGGAGCCCGTGTAGCGGGTGTCGTAACGACGATTGAGCTCCTGCTGAAGGTTCGACCAAGACATGGCCGGTTGGGATTGACGGAGCCAGCTCACCCAGTGGAGTGCGAGCCCTCCGTGCCGATCAGTGTTGTGCTGACTCTTTGTACCTCGACGATCTACTGAATTTCGAAGAACTGTTCAGCCCGGGCAATTCCACCCATAGGATTGGTGCCGTTGAATGAGGGAACATCAAGAAAATGAGGCTCCTGTGAGAACCCTTCGGCCCGGGGGGGGGGGGGGGGTCTTTGTCTTGGTTCGGATCCGGGGAAGCTCCAAGGACGGGAGGCAAAGCCACATTGGACGTCGCGGATGTGGTTGAGCGACTGACCAAGAGGGAGTCGATCTTGGCATCCATGCGGAGTATGAGGGTCTGAAGCGATGCGGCGACACTGTCATGGTTGTCCAGATGACGAAGGATGGCCAGATCTATCGAAGGGGGAGACGGGGGGATGTTGGGATGGGCCATCGAGCGGAGCTGCGATGGCATGCACTCAAGAATTAGTGACGACAATATCCCGTACCGTGGACGACCGCGCTGGGTTCAAGTTGTAGTGTGTTGTTTACGCCCAACAGATTTGGAGTTGCGCCACTATCTGCCGCAAATCTGGCATACAAGATAGTTGTGCGTCGGGAACACACGGGCTGGGGAGCTGACGGGAAGATCTGGCGGAAGAATCACAGGTGCTGACAGAAATGACTTAGCGGATTTTGGCGGGAGCTTCAATGCGAGCGAGGGAGCGTTGGTGCTGACAGATCTGGCTTGTGACGAGAGCTTTGATCTGGCGGAAGAGTCGCCGGGCGCTGGCGGAAACAACGCAACAGCTGGCGGAAGCGATGATGCGAGCGAGGAAGATCGCCGAACGACGGGATGGATGGCGGATGCGCCAAACAGAGCCGATGCGACTTGGGGCGATACCTCTGATGGACGATGCAGCGGTCTGGGAGCACGAAGCGGAATCAGGGACGGAGACACCGACGACTCTTAGGCAGGTGGAACGACGGGTCAGACCAATGTTACCGGAAGGGGAAAACACTTGCATTAATCAAAAGAAAATACGGATACAAACAAGAGGTATACTCGTGCCAAAACTTCTGGAGGCTGGTTCCTCCGAGAAGTCCTTCTCCAAAGATGAAGACCCAAACCATAATGATCCCAAAGATGAAAAGAAATTCTCCCATACCACCTCCTTATATAGGGAGGGGGGCTCACATAACATTAACCATAAAGCCACAAATGAAAATACAGGATATAATAATACGTTACGCGCACATGCATAACAATATGTTTGTGTGGTGAATGTGTATGTTTGTGTGGTTGAATGTGTGTGTGACTGTGAGTATATGTGGATAAATGTATGCGAGAGTGAGCATGTGTATATTGTGTGGTGAATGTGTGTGTATGAATGTGTATCTTTGTATGCATGTATGTGGATATGCGTGTTCAGAGTATGTGTATGTATGTGTGTGTATGAGTATGTGTATCTGCATTAGTTTTTGTAGAAAGCAATGAGCAAACCTTGTAGATACTTCTTCATTAATTAAATACAAGAGAGAGTACAAATATATAGGGGAAGAGAAGAAGGAAGAATCCTATACAATAGATGTGGGACTAAAGGAGGTGGAAAGTGGCCTATAAATGGGCCTTTACATCATTTTTCCTTATGTTTTCTAGCACTCACCCGCAAGCTGGAGCGTACAAGTCGTAGCCACCATGCTTGGACAAGAACTTGTAATAAAATTTACGAGGTAAAGCCTTGGTAAGGATGTCAGCAACTTGCCCAGACGCAGGAACATGTTCAGACGCAGGAACATGTTCAGACGCAGGAACATGTTCAAGCTTTAGCACCTTCGATTGAACCTTTTCCCGGACAAAGTGACAATCAATCTCAATATGTTTAGTCCGCTCATGGAACACAGGATTCTTCGCAATATGTATTGCAGCTTGACTGTCACAAAACAACGTCGATGGTGAGGACAATTTAACTCCCAAATCCATTAGAAGACTTTCCAGCCAGGTTAGTTCAGATGTAACGGCTGCCATCTCACGGTACTCAGCTTTAGCAGACGAGCGAGCAACCACCGTATGCTTCTTACTCCGCATGTGATAAGATTTCTTATAAAGTACAAAAAGCAGTAGTTGAACGTCCATCATCCAACGAGCCCGCATAGTCCACATCAAAGTATGCAATAAGAGAAAGGGAGGAAGGTGGCTTATACACAAGTCCTTGCCCAAGAGCAGTCTTCAGATATCTGAGAATCCGTTCCACTGCCTGAAGGTGAGAAACCCGTGGGGTATGCATGAACCGACTAACCACTCCAACCGAAATGATATATCTGGTCTCGTAACGGTTAGGTATATCAGTTTTCCCACAAGACGACGATAGTATTCGGGATTTGGAAGTAGAGAGTCAGCCTCAGATCCCTGAGCACACAACTTATGGTTGACTTCCATCGGGGTTTCCACTGGTTTGCAACCCGAGAGACCAGCATCTTGCAGAAGGTCAATGCAATACTTACGCTGGGATAAGACAAGACCATCAGGTCGCTGTGATACCTCTTGTCCAAGAAAATATCGAAGATTTCCAAGAAAATATCAAAAATTTCCCAGATCTTTGATTTGAAAGATAGAATTTAAATGCTGCTTAACATGTTGTATCCCAACGGAGTCATCACCAACGATCAGAATATCGTTCACATAAACCAGAAGTATTGTAGTCCCCGTTGATTGGTGACGAGTGAAGAGAGAGGAATCTACCAAGCTTTGTTTAAAGCCAACCTCACAAACAGCCTTGCTGAATTTGCCAAACCACGCCCGTGGAGACTTTTTGAGACCATAAATGGATTTGCGAAGTATACAAACACGAGACTCCCCCGTGTTCTCAAACCCGGGCGGTTGTTGCATGTAGACAGTTTCAAGAAGGTCTCAATTCAAAAAGACATTCTTGTCATCCAGCTGGTGGAGGGGTCAGTGACGATGAACAGTTAAAGAGAGCAAGATCCGAACCATATTTAATTTCGCGACTGGGGAGAACGTTTCCTCATAATCAAGTCCGTACTGTTGAGTAAAACCCCGTTCCACAAGCCGAGCCTTTAAGCGATCAACTGTCCCATCCGCGACATGTTTAATTGTAAAGATCCACTTATAGCTAACACAATTGTGGACAGGAGGCGGAGACACAAGATCCCAAGCATGGTTACCCCACAGATCAGTCATTTCTTCATTCATGGAGGCACGCCACGCCGGATGCTGGAGAGCTTCCCAGAGTTAGGTATAGAGATAAAGGAGAGAGAGAGAGAGCAAAGGTAAGAAGAGGTGAAGAGAGCCAATGTAGAGAGACATAATTGACCAAGGGATGGGCCGTCGAGGAGGAGGGCGGATCAACAGGCCGCGAGATCACATCGGTAGAGGGAAGCCGTTGCCGGGCAGCTAAACGAGGAGGACGACGAGTGTAAACTTCAATGATAGGAGGTTTGGAGGGTACTGGAGGTGTAAGAATTGGAAGCAGAGGAGTAGGGAGAAGTGGTGGAAGCGGAGACATTACGGGAATGATGGGTCGAGGTAGCAGAGGAGGAAGAAGGGGATCAGAAGGACTTGCGTTGTACAACCCCGTGTTTGGCGAGTGAGGTCGCCAAGAACCATACCGGGCGGTTCAAATCGTCCAAGCAACAGGCAGGCCCAGCAAAGGACTCTGAAAATCGTGGGCGAGCTCGGCAAGGAGAAGCCGAGCCCGACCTCGGCATTTGTCGACCGCGAGCTCGGTATTCGCCGAGCTAAACCAAGATTCGTCGAGCTGAGGTCGACTAATGGAGGCCGACTGATGGGCGAGCTCGCCATCCCGAAACGCGCTCGCCAAAGGAGCTCGGCAACAACAGACGAGCAGGATCTGCCGAGGTGGCCAGGCTCCCCAGCTTGCCCAGATACAAGAGGTACTTTTTACTGTTTTGCCCCCGCTGGTCTGCCTATAGCCCTTCAAAACAGCGGAGTTTGGCTGTTGGCAGGCCCAGCCAAGGGCTTTTTGGTAATTTCAGGTCAGTTCCTTTTTGTTATTGGCAGTTCAGATTCTGAAAACTATAAATAGGACCCAAGGGGTACCCCAGAAGGCAGGCTTCCTGTGCTCCCCTGCTCCGGTTTTCAAGTGCTTTCTGAGGGTACCTTATATAGCTCGGCCTCTAGCTAAGGAGGGGAAGCGCTCTCAGATCTTCCGGGTGTGTGGTGGGTCCTCCCTGCCAAGCCCTTGGGTCGGTTCCCCTTGCTTCTTTTGTTGTTTTGCTTGCAGGAGTGAAGTAGGCGCGCGACCACCCCTTCCCCGAGGGTGAACTCCACAGGAGACCGTTTTTCGGTTTGAACATGCGTGATATTGTTGGTCTTCATGAAAGTAGACATTAGCAGAGACAACCACCTTTCCAGTGATAGGATTAAAACATACATACCCTTTCTGAGTGCGGGAGTACCCAACAAACATGACTTTGGTAGCACGAGGGGCTAGCTTGTCATTGGAAGGAACAAGATGGTGGACATAATAGGCACACCCAAAAACACGAGATGTGAGAGAGAAAAGATTCGTGGATGTGTAAAGGAGAGTAATGAGTGACACAAAGTTGAGGACAGACGAAGGCATGCGGTTGATGAGGTGACAAGCAGTAGAGACTGCAAAGTTCCAATAGAGGGGAGGAACCTGCATTTGGATCATAAGAGATCTAGCCACATCAAAGAGGTGACGGTTCTTCTTTTCCGCGATGCCATTTTGTTGAGAAGTGTAGGCATATGAAGTCTGATGTATAATACCGAACTCAGTGCATTGATTAAAGAAGGTGCGACCAATATATTCTCGAGCATTGTATGTACGAAGAGTTTTGACACAGGTAGAGGACTGAATGTGAGTTTCCGTAAGAAATGTACGGAACGTGGTTGGGAGTTCGGTGCGATCACAAAGTAAATACAACCAGGTTAATTGTGAGTAATCATCGATAAACGTAACAAAGTATCGATACCCAAAAATACTATGGGCCTTATAGGGCCCCCAGATATCAGAGTTAATTAAGGATAAAGGAGCATTGCTCCGGGTACAAGAAGCAGAAAAGGAGACACGGTGTTGTTTGTCGAAAATACATGATTCACAAAAGAACTCATGAAGGGAGACAGTAGGAAGAGCTTTCTTGAGAATTGGAAAAGGGGCATGCCTAAGATGACGATGCCAATCAGTGGTGGAGACAGTAGTGAGAGCAGTGGGAGGAACATCATGAAGATATAGCCCGTTAGTCGATCCTTCACCACAAAGGAAGAGCGTGAGAAAGCAACACAACAACCAAGGTCTTGCGTAAGACGGCTAACAGAAAGGAGATTAAAAGGAGAACCCGGAACATGAAAAACAGAGGATAAGGAGAGAGCAATAAGAGACAGATGAGCAGCGCTAGAAATCGGGATCCTGTCACCATTGGCTACAGTGATGTGCTAGGGGTAACCAATATCTAAGTATTTGGGCGGCTGCTGCTGTAACATCCGTTATCTGACGCGGAATTATTTTTAATTGTAGGTCAAGTCGCGACGAATTTTGATCGAGACAGCGCGTCATCAAGGTACAATGTTATAATGTTAGTTATAATTATAGTGAGACACATTTTAATTTTAGTAACGATGCGCGGCAAGAAATCGTTTAGTGCAAAGGCGTTAGTATGGTGTGGAGTGAGTTGCGTATAACAAAAACTAAGTGCAATGGGGTGCCAATAGCAAGTCTTATTCCCACTCCCACCTTGCGGTTATTATTAAAACCGATGCCCAGGATTTTATTTTAACCCGCAAGCCTCTTTCCACGGGAGAAAGCCGCAAACCGCAGCCCGTCAGTTTCCCGTTTCCGCAAGCAGCGACGGACGAAGCCGACGCCTGCCGCGAGCCTTACCGCCGACCGTTCCTTCTCCAGAAGTCCACGCCGACTTCTCCTCCTTCCTCTACGAGCGCCGGTGGATATTCCTTTTCCTTCCTTAGCCGTGGAAGAGCCGGGTTCAACCCTAGCCGGTGGTAGTGAAAATGATTTTGTTTCTGGTGAGTCGATTCCGCCCTTATCTCTTTCCCCTCATGGAGATCCTTCGATTTGGAGATTAGGCTAAACTAATTTTTGTTCCTAATGCCCTAAATAGGTTTTGGAGTTCGTGATCCTCCGCGGAATTTGGGTTGAGCGCTTTGAGAGTCTCAATCACTCCCCGTAAAGGTAATATCTGAAGTTTAGCGCTTGAATTTTTGTAACCCTAGTTGTATAGAAATTTTCCACGGGAAAATCGTAAATGAAAAAATTATGAAATCAGGGCTACTCTAAATTGCAGGACTTTGGTAGGCTCGGGGAAGCATTCTGAAGGTCCCCAGCAGTAGGATTGCCTTCGGAAGAGAAAATGTCGCCGCGCCGAGTGTACAAGCGCCGCATCACCACTGTAAGGAAACCTAATTTCTGTTAGTTAGACATAACAAGAAAAATATTTTTTATACGCATGTGTAGGCTTTGTACAAATATCATGACCATACATAGAAATGTGTGGTGGTAGGAAAACGGTCGCGGAAAAAAGTGTAGGATGACACACTTCTCCAAGACCAAAGTAGTCAGATCATGAACAGTAACTGTAGGTACGAAACCTATACCCGCGTACGCAAGCTTGGAATTGTCCAACCAAGGGCGTGAATGTCCCTTTTAGTCGACCATGAGAAAGTCAAGAGTCGCTCAGTAGTACACCAAAAGAGATGTCCCAAGCAGAGTAGCATTTGACCAAAAAGGTCAGTAAGCACACTTAAGTTTTTTCGTGCTTGGTAGAGGCGCACTACCTTCCTCATAGGGCATATGATATCCTATGAGTAGCAGAGTCTTGGGAGTTGACTCCCCTTGAGACAGTTAGTAGATTCGAAACCGTGTCCGCGCGACACTAGAACAATTGAGTTCGTCAGATGGTCTCGGGTCATCAGTTTCAGATGTGCGTTAGGAGCTACTCTGCCTAGAGCCTTCCTAGTAGAGGTGCAAGCTAGATGTCACCTAGAACTCAAGTATAGACCTGACGTGAGACAATACACTAGTTAGTGAACGCCGGGACTTGGGTTAGTGAACTGAAAGTCACGAACATAGAACAGATAGATGTTTTGACCAGGTAGTGTTCTGAAGACATGCATAACATATAACATAAATGTTTTAATGCACGAAACTATTTTCTAAAGGCATGCATTCATCATATGAGAAAATGTTTTTAATGTCACTAGGAGGAGTATTTTTCTTTACTCTGACCCCTCGTGGGCAATGTTTTTACAGGTGACCCAGGTGGGAAAGTATGCCTATGATGAGGGTTTGGTGGCGTCAGTTTGTAGTGTTTTCTCATTCAGTTCTTCTTTACTTTCAACATATACTTGTAGTTGTGGACAATGTATCTTGTTAATATTTTATATGTCATGTATCAGACTTATTATGATATTACAGATTTTCAGTCATTTCAAGTTTTTTCATATTTAGTGGATTTGTGAATCCAGATATCAGGTATGTGGTTACCCTTAGTTTACTTTCTTAGATTCCGTTGTAAGTTTTAAAATTTTTAGTAGCTTCTACTTATACCCGCTGTGTACTAGTTTTGATACGGTTTCCTAGTTCTCTTTATATCGCTGACCAGATAGTGTTCTGAAGTCATGCATAACATATAACATAAATGTTTTAATGCATGAAACTATTTTCTAAAGACATGCATTCATCATATGAGAAAATGTTTTTAGTGTCACTAGGAGGAGTTATTTTTCTTTACTCTGACCCCTCGTGGACAATGTTTTTACAGGTGACCCAAGTGGGAAACTACGCCTAGGATGAATGTTTGGTGGCATCAGTTTGTACTGTTTTCTCATTCAGTTCTTCTTTACTTTCAGCATATACTTGTAGTTGTGGACAATGTATCTTGTTAAGTTTTTATATGTCATGTATCAGACTTATTATGATATTACAGATTTTCAGTCATTTCAAGTCTTTTCATGTTTATTGGCTCTGTGAATCTAGATATCAGGTATGTGGTTACACTTAGTTTACTTTCTTAGCTTCCGTTGTAAGTTTTAAAATTTCTAGTAGCTTCTACTTTATACCTGTTGTGTACTAGTTTTGATACTGTTTCCTATTTCTCTTTATATCGCTGACCCGGCCGGATGACTGATTATTGTAAAACTGGGAAGGGGTGTTACAAATTGGTATCAAAGCCAGGTTTAGAATCCTGGACCCTAGAAGGTTTTCACAGAGTCATAGGATTGTGTAAGAGTAAACTCTTGTTAGTAGAGGATTTAAGTTACGTTTAAGCCATAGTTTTCGCAAGAGTACGAAATAAAATTGCTAAGCCTGATTTCCCAGATGCATGGTAGATAATTATATTTCTTTTATATGTTCTATCAGGCACCACGAGTCAGCGAACCGGGTGAATCTTCACGTCAAGACCCTGTTCCTAACGCGACTATGGGAGACGCTGCCGTGCCACAGGTACCACAAGTTCCAGGAGCTTCAGAGGGCACTGACACAGCGTCTGAGATTGCCAAGGCGGTTACTGTTGCCTTGATGGAGTTTCAGAGAGGACTGGCTGCAGGGTTTCCAGCTCCAGTACAAGTACCGACCCCTGCACCTGCTCCGGCCCCAGCACCCGTGAAGATGACCCTGGAGCGCTATTTGAGGAACTTTAGAGAGCTTCAACCTTCGAACTACAGTGGGGATGAGACCCCAATGGACACAGATGATTGGATAGCAAACATCAGACCTGTTGGATGTTTTGGAGTGCCCAGAGAACAAGAAGGTTCCTCTGGCTGTTTTTCTCCTCCGAGGTGAGGCAAAGGTCTGGTGGGACAAGTACCGGGCAGATGATCCGACAGGTAAAGCGTTATGAAAATTTCCTCTTATTTTGGAAGTGATGCGTTCTTTTTAAATAGTATGACCATATTTTTGGCCAGGTCGTACATCAGATATGTTTACGCGAGGCGAATTTTCTAGAGCCCTTGCAAGTTGGTTGGTGCCTCCTTCCGCGCGACGAGGTCTACAGGAGAGATACCTTAGACTCTTCCAGGGGAACAGGACTGTTGCTGAGTACGAGCGAGAGCTTACCCATCTGGCTCGATATGCGGGTGTGATGCAGGGAGATCAAGCTGAGAAGTGCAGCCGTTTTGTGGATGGTTTGCGTGACACGTTGAGGCAGCCGCTGATGACCATGGTCAATGCTGACTACAGGAGCTTAGTGGATACGGCTCGCAGGCTGGAGGCTGATCAGCAGAAAGTTCAGAAGCGAAGTAATTTCCGTGCGAAGTGATCTCAGGATTCGCATCAGCCGCAACAGAGCATTAATGACCAAGGGAAGACTGGAACAAGATGCAGAAGCCTGATGCGAGGAAGAATGGTCAGTCTGGGGACAGGAGTAAGGACTACCCCCTTGTCCCAAGTGTCAGCGTCGCCATCCAGAAGAGTGTTTGGCCAACGCGGGCGTGTGTTACAAGTGTCGTCAACCTGGACACATAGCTCGCTTCTGGCAGGAAGTTGGTGCGAATCAGATAATCAACCTAGTTGTATTTTTTGTACATTTATGAAATTACTGTAGATGAGAAATGTAATTTGTTCCTACAGTCGAAGTACGAGGTTGGTGGCCCAAGCAGAGTAGACAAGGGCAAAACTTTGATGATTACTGATGGAGGACCACAGCAGGGTCGAGATTTGGTGCAACCCAAAACTTATGGGCTTAGTCAGCAGGAGGCAAAAGATCAGGAAGATGTACTGACAGGTAAGTGTTTATTGTGCTCGACAAGTTTATTTAATCCTCCGTAGTGACACTCTTTTCATCTTTTGAAAATCATTCATGTAGGCATCCTTATGATTCGTAATTTACCCGCGAAGATTCGGTTTGATACGGGCGCCTCGCACTCGTTTATCCCGGAATCTTTAGTGCGTAAGCTGAATCTAGAAGTCTTCCCAGAGACAGTACCGTTGGAAGTCATGATGCTCAATGGATCCGTTCTGCAGACCAGAGATAAGTGCAGAGTACCGGTATAGTTTGGTGATACCGAGATTATCGTGGAGGCTTTGCAGCTACCTATTGCAGGATTCGACCTGATCTTTGGAATGAACTGTTCTCGACAGTCAACGCCAGGATTGACTGTAGTGAGAAGCAGATACAGTTTGAAGGCCCCAACCAGACTGCATTTTCTTTTCAGGGCTTGAAGGGAGTAGTGAAGATGATCATCTCCGCAGTCCAAGCTAAAAGGTGCATCAGTAAGGGTTGTGATACTTTCGTAGTACTGATGAGAGCGAAGGCTAAGGCTAGCTTATCAGAGGTACCAGTGGTGTAAGATTTCCCCGATGTTTTACCGGAAGAGCTTCCTGGTGCCCCTCCAGATAGAGAGATTGAGTTCCCGATAGATTTGCAGACTGGGGCTACACCAGTAGCCAAATCCCCTACTGGATGGCTCCAAGGGAACTAGCAGAGTTGAAGAACCAGTTGCATGAGTTGCTTGATTTGGGCTTTATACGTCCCAGTACATCACCTTGAAGTGCTCTAGTACTTTTCGTAAAGAAGGATGGTAGTCTGAGACTGTGCATAAATTACCGTGAGTTGAACAAGCTGACAGTAAAGAACAAATACCCGATTCTCAGGATTGATGATTTGTTCGACTAGTTGGTGGGTTCGTGCCCTTTTTCCAAGTTAGATTTGAGATCGGGCTACCATCAGTTGAAGATTCGCGACGTGGATGTTCAGAAGACGGCTTTCAGTAGCAGGTATGGACACTTCGAGTTCGTGGTCTTGCCGTTTGGGCTGACCAATGCTCCTTTGGTATTTATGGACCTGATGAACATGGTATTTCGGGAGTACTTGGATCGTTTTGTTATCGTTTTTATCGATGACATCTTAGTGTTCTCAAGGAGTGCAGAAGATCATGTCCGCACACCTCAGGATTGTTTTGAGCACCCTCAGGAAGAACCAGTTGTATGTCAAGTTTTCAAAGTGTGAGTTCTAGCGTTCAGAGCTTGCATTCTTAGGCTATATGATCAGTCAGAAAGGGGTTAGTATCGATCCGAAGAAGATAGAGACCATTAAGAATTGGCCAAGGCCGACGACAGTTTCAGAAGTTCGCAGCTTTCTGGGTCTAGCTGGTTACTTCAGGAGATTCATCAGAGATTTTTCAAAGATAGCCTTACCTCTGACTTCCCTCACCAGGAAGGGTAAGAGCTTGGATTGGAGAGTTGAGTGTGAATTGGCTTTTGAAGACTTGAAAGGCAGATTGATGACCGCACCGATTTTGAGTTTACCGTCAGGGCCTGACGGGTTTTAGATCTATAGCGAATGCGTCAGGTCAGGGTTTGGGTTGTGTACTCATGCAGCATGGAAAGGTTGTAGCCTATGCCTCGAGACAGTTAAAGGTTCACGAGAGGAACTATCCCGTGCATGACTTGAAGCTTGCAACAGTCATTCATGCTTTGAAGATTTTGAGGCACTCTCTCTATGGTGTTCGTTGTGAGATTTTCACTAATCATAAGAGGCTCAAGTATATCTTTGATCAGCGAGAGCTCAATTTGAGGCAGTGCAGATGGTTAGAGTTTCTACCAGACTACGACGTAGACATTCAGTACCATTCAGGAAAGGAGAACATTGTAGCTGATGCCCTTAGCCGTAGAGGTTCATGTTTCTTCCTTCTCACTCAGCAGGAGGAGTTAGTGCGGGAACTGGAGAGACTGGACATCACCATTGTGCCACGCTGTAGTTTTGGTTCTGTAAGGTTGACTTGGATGGAGATTACATGCGACATTAAGGATAGAATCATGACAGCTCTACCATTGGATCCGAATATGGTAGAGATTTGGAGCTCAGTGCAGACAAGTCAGAAGGAGAGATTCACTATTCAGGACAATTTATTGTTGTTTGATGGTAGAGTGTGTATCCCCAATATTAGTCGCCTTCGCGAGGATATTCTATTTGAGGCACACAATTCCAGATATTCTATACATCCGGGTAGCACGAAGATGTATGCAGATCTTAAGAAGGTAGTCTACTGGCCAAGCTTGAAAAGTGATGTTGCAGATTACGTAGGCAAGTGTGAGACGTGCAAGTTGGTTAAGGCCGAGTGCCAAAGGCCCCGAGGCAAGTTGCAGCCACTTCCCATTCCCGAGTGGACTTTTGAGGATATATCCATGGACTTCATCCATGGTCTGTCGAGATCTCAGAGTGGAAATGACTCTTTGTGGGTTATAGTAGATCGGCTTTCTAAGGTTGCCCATTTCATTTCTCTTAAGAAGACAGATCAGGGTTCTAGATTAGCACAGTTATATATAGACGAGATAGTTCGACTTCACGGTGTTCCCAGGACTATAGTTTCAGACCGAGATGACAGATTCACCTCCATGGAGTGGAGATACGTTCAGGAGCGGTTGGGTACCAGATTACATTTCAGCACCGCATTCCATCCCCAGACAGATGGACAGACTGAGCGCACAAATAGGACTTTGGAGGATCTGCTACGGATGTGCATTTTGGACTTTGGAGGAAAGTGGGAGAAATATATTACTCTTGTGAAATTCTCCTACAATAACAGTTTTCAGACGAGTATTGGAATGACGCCGTTCGAGGCCCTCTATGGTAGGCGTTGTCGGACACCGTTATGTTGGGTTGAAAGTGAGGAAAGATCTATCATTAGAGAGTCATGGATTGATAAGACCACTAACAGGATCAAGCTCATTCAGGAGCGTATGAAGACAACTCAGGATCGTCAGACCAAGTATCATTATCAGAAGCACATGTCAGTAGAATTCAGAGTTGGAGACTATGTTTATCTGAAAGTCAGACCAGTCAGAGGAGTCTCTAGAATAAAACAGATGAAAAAGCTGAGCCCCAGATTCGTTGGTCCTTTTGAGATACTGGAAAAAGTTGGTGAAGTTGTTTATAGGTTGGCCTTACTTGAGGAAATGAGTGGTGTACATGATGTATTCCACGTCTCCTATCTGAGGAGAGCAGTCAGAGATTCCAGCCAAATCATCAGTACCGAGGAAGCACCAATCGAGACAGATCTTAGTATTGGGGTTAGACCAGTCAGAATAGTGGATTCAATGATACAAAAGCTGAGTAATAGAGAGATTCGCATGGTCAAAGTCCTTTGGATGAACTATGCCAGTCCAGAGTATACTTGGGAGCGAGAGGATGAGCTTAAGAGTAATGAAGACTATTTTTTTCTCTTCGATTCAGGTATGATTACAATTTTCGAGGACAAAAATTTTTGTTAGGAGGGGAGATTTGTAACATCCGTTATCTGACGCGGAATTATTTTTAATTGTGGGGTCAAGTCGCGACGAATTTTGATCGAGGCAGCGCGTCGTCAAGGTACAATGTTATAATGCTAGTTATAATTATAGTGAGACACATTTTAATTTTAGTAACGATGCGCGACAAGAAATCGTTTAGTGAATAGGCGTTAGTATGGTGTGAAGTGAGTTGCGTATAGCAAAAACTAAGAGCAATGGGGTGCCAATAGTAAGTCTTATTCCCACTCCCACCTTGTGGTTATTATTAAAAATGATGCCCATGATTTTATTTTAACCCGCAAGCCTCTTTCCACGGGAGAAAGCCGCAAACCGCAGCCCGTCAGTTTCCCGTTTTCGCAAGCAGCGACGGACGAAGCCGACACCTGCCGCGAGCCTTACCACCGACCTTTCCTCCTCCAGAAGTCCACGCCGACTTCTCCTCCTTCCTCTACGAGCGCCGGTGGATTTTCCTTTTCCTTCCTTGGCCGTGGAAGAGTCAGATTCAACCCTAGCCGGTGGTAGTAGAAATGATTTTGGTTCCGGTGAGTCGATTCCTCCCTTATCTCTTTTCCCTCATGGAGATCCTTCGATTTGGAGATTAGGCTAAACTAATTTTTGTTCCTAATGCCCTAAATAGGTTTTGGAGTTCATGATCCTCCGCGAAATTTGGGTTGAGCGCTTTGAGAGCCTCAATCACTCCACGTAAAAGTAATATCTGAAGTTTAGCGCTTGAATTTTTGTAACCCTAGTTGTATAGAAATTTTCCACGGGAAAATCGTAAAGGGAAAAATTATGAAATTAGGGCTACTCTAAATTGCTGGACTTTGGTGGGCTCGGGGCAGCATTCTGAAGGTCAACAGCAGTAGGATTGCCTTCAGAAGAGAAAATGTCGCCGCACCGAGTGTACGAGCGCCGCAACACCACTGTAAGGAAACCTAATTTCTGTTAGTTAGACATAACAAAAAAAATCTTTTGTATACGCATGGGTAGGCTTTGTACAAATATCATGACCATACATAGAAAGGTGTGCTGGTAAGAAAACGGTCGCGGAAAAAAAGTGTAGGATGACACCCTTCTCCAAGATCAAAGTAGTCAGATCATAAACAGTAACGTTAGGTACGAAACCTATACTCGTGTACGTAAGCTTGGAATTGTCCAACCAAGGGCGTGAATGTCCCTTCTAGTCGACCATGGGAAAGTCAATGGTCGCTCAGTAGTACACCAAAAGAGATGTCCCAAGCAGAGTAGCATTTGACCAAAAAAGTCAGTAAGCACACTTAAGTTTTTTCATGCTTGGTAGAGGCGCACTACCTTTCTCATATGGCATATGGTATCATATGAGTAGCAGAGTCTTGGGAGTTGACTCCCCTTAAGACAGTTAGTAGATTCGAGACCCTGTCCGCGCGACACTCGAACAATTGAGTTCGTCAGATGGTCTCGGATCATCAGTTTCAGATGCGCGTTAGGAGCTACTCTGCCTAGAGCCTTCCTAGTAGAGGTGCAAGCTAGAGGTCACCTAGAACTCAAGTATAGACCTGACGTGAGACAGTACACTAGTTAGTGAACGTCGGGACTTGGGTTAGTGAACTGAAGGTCACGAACATAGAACAGGTAGATGTTTTGACCAGATAGTGTTCTGAAGGCATGCTTAACATATAACATAAATGTTTTAATGCACGAAACTATTTTCTAAAGACATGCATTCATCATATGAGAAAATATTTTTAGTGTCATTAGGAGGAGTTATTTTTCTTTACTCTGACCCCTCGCGGACAATGTTTTTACAGGTGACCCAGGTGAGAAACTACGTCTAGGATGAGCGTTTGGTGACGTCAGTTTGTAGTATTTTCTCATTCAGTTCTTCTTTACTTTCAGCATATACTTGTAGTTGTGGACAATGTATTTTGTTAATGTTTTATATGCCATGTATCATACTTATTATGATATTATAGATTTTCAGTCATTTCAAGTCTTTTCATGTTTAGTGGCTCTGTGAATCCAGATATCAGGTATGTGGTTACCCTTAGTTTACTTTCTTAGCTTCCGTTGTAAGTTTTAAAATTTCTAGTAGCGTCTACTTTATACCTGTTGTGTACTAGTTTTGATACTGTTTCATAGTTCTCTTTATATCGCTGACCCGGCCGGATGGCTGATTATTGTAAAACTGGGAAGGGGTGGCGAAGAGAGATGATTTGTAGCACCCGAGTCCACAATCCAGTGAGAGCTGTGTGAGAGACACAATATACCTTCCTGAAAGATCGAGGCCACGAAGCCAGAGGAACGACGAACTATCTCTTGAAGCTAATGGAGTTGAGCAAACAACGTAGCAATATCATCAGCAGTGGTGGAGACAGAAGACATAATCCTGATCAGCGACTAGCCACAGAAACTGGGCGACAAGAAGGCACGCGGCTTGCCGGACAGATCCAGCGGTTACTACAGAGGAAGCACTGAGCACAACGAGAATAAGCAGCCGCGTGAGAACAAGCAGCGGCGAGAACAAGTCGCAGTGGCGAAAGCAAACCGCGCGAGAAGGGGCAGCGGTGCGAGAAGAAGCAGCGGCGAGAACAAGCCGCAGCGGCGAGAACAAACCGCTCGAGATGAGAGAAACTGCAACCAGAAGAAAGCGGAGCGGAGCAGGGAAGCCGCCTGGTCTCGGTGTCAACACACCAGCGGTCAAGAGCCTGCGACCAAGAGGCGGAGCCCGCAGCGGGTATAGAAGCCACAACGGCTAAGAGAAGGCCGCGCAGGAAGTCGCAGCGGGTAGGGAAAGAAGCAGCAGGAAGGTAAGCCGCAATGACTAATCAAGGGAAGAAGCCGCGCGGGAAGTCTGCATTGGTCACAATTAGCACACCAGCAGCAAAGGACGATGCTGCGACCTAGATGCAGAGCTTGCAGTGTAAGGAACAACTCGCGGCGAGAAAAGAAGAGAAGTCGCAGCGACTAAGTGAAGTAGCGGCGAACAAGGAGTAAAGAAGCGAGAACAGAACAGAGATGGAGGCCGCAGGGGAGAGAAGAAGCCGACAATCCGGCAATCCGAAAGAACAGATGCAGAGGCCGCAGGGAGCAGCAAGCCGGCAGAGCGGAAAATCAGCAAAGAGAGAAAGGATATAAAATAGCGGAGGAGGAGGAGAAGAAGAGGAGGTGGATCCACGGAAGGAGGAACAAGCCACAACGAGTGAAGGGAGAGGCGAGAAGGCGGGTAAAGAAACAAACCACAACGAGTAGAGGTAGAGGGCCCCACCAACCCGAGAGATTTATAAAAGGGGGGGGGGAGGTGGAAGCCACGAGAGAGAGAGAGAGAGGCGGATAGAAAAGTAAGCCACGGTTAGAAAAGGAGAGGTCTCCAGACTAAGTGGTTAAGCAGAGAAACAAGCTGCCCGGTTAACCCGAGGAGCGAGCGGTTAAAGAGGAGCGGGCGGTTAAAGAGGAATGGATCCACGGAAGGAAGGACCAAGCCACACGGTTAAACAGAGGACCGCACGATTAGGGAAGCAGAGAACCAAGCGGTTAGGCACAGGCCAGACCGGTTCCCTCTGATACCATGTAGAAAGCAATGAGCAAACCTTAGATACTTCTTCATTAATTAAATACAAGAGAGAATGCAAATATATAGGAGAAGAGAAGAAGGAAGAATCCTATACAATAGATGTGGGACTAAGGGAGAAGGAGGAAAGGGGCCTATAAATGGGCATTTACATCATTTTTCTTTATGTCTTCTAATAGTTTTAACTAGTTGTAAAACTTTCTATAACTTCTTACAAATGGTTTCTTACCAAAAATGGGTTCTTGAAGGGAGAAAGGATTGTTGGCATCTTGGGATACAAATGTTTGCTTACCGGAAATGGGTTCTGGAAAAGTGTATGATCGTGCACAACATAAAAGTTTAAAGAAAGGGTTCATTAAATATTATTCACAATTGTTATAATTGTCTAATGTGCATGTGAAGTTGAATGGAGCGAAAAGAACGAAAACTATATAGCCAATCAACTAGAGTGGCCGGAATGTTTGGGTTTATTATCAAAATTTAAACAATGTGATATGTATGTTTCATTTTGAACAATGTGTTTTTTATGTTTTGTTTTTAAGTAAGAGCGTCTATATTTTTTGATTTGAATTTTTTTTTGACCGTCAACAACCACCACAGCTCTGTGTTACCAAACAGATAAAACTGCTTTCATGTTCATGACAACACAAAAAATACAGTTTTACCAAACAACGAAACTGTGTTTAAGACTGCAATTTCAAACCACCGCGTTTATGACCGCCACCGCCGACCGATGCGTTTTTAACCGCAACCACTGCACCGAACGGACCCTAATTTTACAGCAAAAATAGATGAAACATATAAATTTTAATTTAGGCACAAGATGTTTCCATTTGAAGAGATTTAGCACCAACAACTTAAGGTTTACATGGGTCTTGGAAACAATTAAATATTATGCAAACGAAAGAAAACAAATAGTACCAGATTGATGATAATGCACCATGAGTTTCAGCCAATAATGAGTTAACAAAGACAATGAGGAGAAGTAGTGCGATGGAATGAGAAGTTGAGAAGAGCTAACTTATAAGCAAGCCTTAAATTGAATGAGGAGAAGACCTATCCTATGATACATGAAGTCTCACACTTGTTTGATGACTAAAATCTCAAAATAAACTGAACTATTTGCATTTCCAAAATAATTTTTTTGTTAAGGCAAAAAACATATTTCTATATACATCACCAACCCAATTTATAAATCCAACTCCAAAAATGATACCCAAGAAGAAATTGAAGGATTGAACCAAAAAGGATCACCTCAAGGGAGCTGCAATCATGTAAGAGGAGCTGAGTAGGTGATGTAGCGTAGGGTAAGGGGTGGGAAAATCCCAGACCTCTAGGGATGAAAATGAGAACTAAACATGCTAGTCCTACTCTATATGCAATGATACCATCGGTGACAGTGACGAATTAAATATGACCAACAATAATAGTCAACCCACGCAATAATATTTGAAAACAAAATTAGCATTCAGTAAGCAAATAATTAATGGCTTTCCTCCGCTCGAAGGGCCATGACAAAACATGCAACGAATGAGTCCCACCTGCAATTTACAAGCGATTCGAGACGATCTTTCCACAGACAATATATCAAAGAAAATATAATTTCTAATCCAATAAAAAATGCTGAAAATAATCGTCCAATACAATAAAAGACTCACCAAATAGTGGGCTGTCCAAGACAATGGAGATTTTGGAGCCAGAGACGTTTTGATGGCGATCCACATGGAACCAGAGGTGGAATAACAGTGAGGGAGGATGAATTTGGCAGCAGGACCCTAAACTGGACCAGAAATGAGTAGATCCGACTGTCGGGGTGGATCCAGGGTGTGGGAGGGTAGATCCGAGTGTACAGAAGAGGATCCAGGTGGTAGGAAGTAGATCAGAAAATGGGAGGGTTGCTGGGGGTTCCACGGATGAGGGGGGGGGGGGGGGGTGACTGAGGGTGGTTGGTGGCAAGGGGGAGGCGCTGGATTGAAAGGAGCGGCTGCATCAGGGGGAAGAGGGGGCTGCTGGTGGCTTCTAGACGTGAAACATGCGGCTGTAGGTGTCGGCGGCTGCTGTGGAGGGTCAGCAAGGGGGTGGTGGAGGCTTTAAAGGGAGGAAGATGGGTTGGCGGTGGTTGTGGAGTGGACAGGGAGGGCTGGCGACTGGGATTAAGGGTGGAAGGAGGGCGGATGTTCTGAGGGAAATCTGAACCAGCAGACAACCTGCTGGAGGGAGGGTTTTGGGCAGCGGTAAGAGGGATTGGATGATGAAAAATGATGCTTAGGGTTTAGGAATATCTTGGGGAGGAAGATACTAGCCGATGAGTCGTCACCTAGTATTCCACAGAGTCGGTATCGTGGGAGGATCACATGATTCCGGGATTAGTCTCTCCGAAATATGCAATGCCCTAAAACAGCCCACTAACATCCTAATTATAATAAGAAGACAACTAGGACAACGTACCATAGACGACTATGATTGGCCGGAGGTGGGGCTACCAAACATCAAATAAAATGCAAAAAATAGTAAAGTAGTTGTAACATCCGTAATTTAATGTGGAAATTAAATTTGCTTACAAGGTCCATCCCAGAGCGGAATTGATCAAGTAATCGACATGTCAAGGTGCGTAATATGGAGATTAGGGTTGCACGCGAATTAATAGATTGATTGAAGTTATTAGATTTAATTTGGCGCGACCTAGAAGTTCGCGAGAGCGTTTATGCTCGAAATAATAAGAGTCTTATGTAGGGGAATGCCATAATTGAAATTAATTTAAACATTATAGTTCTCCCTCCCTCTCTTCAAAATTAAAATTTATTTTTAATAGGAATTAATTGAACCGCCGCTTAATCCTTAAAACCTCTCGTCGCTCGGTAAGAAGGGGAACAACCACTCGCTTTTTATTCTCCTCACGCAGACGACGAAACCACACGCGACTTTCCTTCTCCCCTCAGCTTGATCGACATTAAAGCTAGGGCATCCCGCTTCTCGCTCTTGATTCCAGACAGCGCACACGATTTCGTCGGCGAAACCCTGTTCAGACGGCGTCGCTTCTTCCCGAAAATAGTAGGCGCTGACCCCCTGCTGCTGGAAGTGGCCGTCGACTCCTTTCGGTGACGTTTCAGCGCCGGAATCTTCCTTCAGTCGTGATTGCAGGTAGGTAACCGAAAAGGATCTGAGCATTTTGGTTTTCTCCAGTCTTCTCCTTCATTGGTGACGTTTTAGATTTTTGTAGGGTTTCAGTTTTTGCTTTCCAAGAATTCCAACAACACCCTTGTGAGATTCAAGGCATCCTTCCACCGCTATTTGCATCAAAAGTGATCCTTTTGCAGCCTAAAGTCCATTTTGTCAAAGTGGTAGGCATCTCCTCCTTCCTTTCCTTCACGTATTCGCCTTGGACTCTAAACCCTAACTTAAGGAATTTTTCGGATCTCTCTAATCTTAGCGGGTTAACTCCTTTTTAGGATCGAAAAAACTCTAGTAGTGGGAAGGAGGATCTGGAATTAAATCAGTGGAGGCTCGTTCCTCTCCGACTCAAACTCGTCGTAGTACAACGACTCTTGCTAATGGTAAGTAAGGATTATTATTTAATAATGTGTTAACTACCTTGTTCCCTTCGCCCAATTATCATTATTAAGTGCCCATCGAAATCCCAGGTGCGAGGAAGGATACATTTGTGTAGAATTCAGTAATCCAGAGAAATCATGCCACCTCACCGCGTTTATGAACATCGAAATCCCGATGTAAGAAATTCGACTTCTCTTGATTAGACATCACTGTACGTAAATGCATTTTTAAAAGTTATTTAACAATCCTTTCATAATTTAATTATTCAAGCCAGTACCGATAATCAGATGACACAAAAAACCAGAATCACATGGATTGTAATGCATGATGAATCCAACCACTGAGTATCATGTTATATACAATGTGTAATTCGATTACATACATCCACAACAAGAGTAAATACAAATAAGAAAGAATATATACTCAGATTAAGAAGAAAATTTTTAAATAAGAAATAAATTTCAGATCAGCGACCCCTTTCTTATATGGCATGCAGTTCGTATGAGCCTCAGCCGTGGGGTTGTCAGCCGCAGTTCCAGACTTAGAGTTTTACAATTGAGAGCCGTGGTCCACTCATGGAGCACTTCAATTCAGTTCAGGGCGTCTTCGGGTCGCCATTTGGACCCCAAAATCTATCGTAACCTGCAAATCATAAATCATAAAATTAGAATACTAATTTTTTTGAAAAGAAATCAGGGTATCTAAAAATCAGTACAAGTAAGAACTCAGATAATAAGATAGAAATCATAATGCGTAATTTTAGAAGACGACTTTTAATTCTGCAGACATGAGGTAAGCACACGGTAATAAGTTAAATACATATTTTCATTTACAAAATAATTATGTATTTTTCTAGTGTTAATGGGAGAAGTTGTCTTTCTTACTCTCCAGTGAGCCTGACCTAGTTTGGAAATTGTTATTGCAGGGGTCACCGATGGGGAGCTGCGTATAGGATAAGCAGCGCGGTCCTTCGTACTTGTTTGTCCTTCATTTCAGTTGATTTTCCAGTTCTGTTTTTTTTATTTTGAACATGTAACATGATGATTTAATGGTTTTGTTGTATCAGATAATGTTTAAGTTTTTCAGTAAATGCAAATTGTATGGCTCTTTTCATTACTAGTTGGCTCTGTGAATTAACTTTTGAGGTACACATGTTTACCCCTTTTTATTCTTACTTTCGTTGTAAGCTTACTTTTAGTACATTTAATTTTATCTGCTAAATACCCGTTGTAATTGTAACACCCCTTCCCAGTATTACAGAAATCAGCCGTCCGGCCGGGTCAGCGATATAAAGAAAACTAGAAACAGTATTAAAACTAGTAGCAGCAGTTAATAAAAGTCCAAACTAAAAACAGATTTAATACTTACAGCGGGAGTAAAAATTAAACTAAGGTTAACCACATACCTGATGTCTGGATTCACAGAGCCACTAAACAAGAATGAGGTTTGCAATAACTGAAAATCTGAACTATCAAAATAGGTCTGATACAAGATACATAAAATATTAATGAGTTACACTGTCCACAACTACAAGTACATGCTGAAACGGAGTAAACTGAAATAGTAAAAGTACTACACTCGGACACCACCATGACGCTCATCCTAGACGTAGTTTCCCACCTGGGTCACCTGAAAAACATTGCCCACGAAGGGTCAGAGTAAAGAAAAACAATTCCCCTTAGTGACACTAAAATAGATTTACATATGAATGCATGCATGTCTTTAAAACTAGTCTCGTGCACTGAAAATATTTCATGATATATGATATGCATGCTTTTCCTATACTTACCGGTGAACACTATAATTCTATACTCATGACTTTCCGTTCATTTACCCAAGTCCTGACGTTCACTAACTTGCGTACTGTCTCACTTCAAGTCTGTACTTGAGTTCTAGGTGGCTTCTAGCCTACACGTTTACTGGGAAGGCTCTAGGCAGAGTAGATCCTAACGCGCAAAATCTGAAACTGACGACCCGAGACCATCTGACGAACTCAATTGTTCTAGTGCCACGCGGACACGGTCTCGAATCTGCTAACTGTCTCAAAGGGGAGTCAACTCCCAAGACTGTAACTCATAGGATACCATATGCCCTATGAGGAAGGTAGTGCGCCTCTACCAAGCACAAAAAGACTGGTGTGCTACTGACCTTTTTGGTCTGACGCTACTCTGCATGGGATATCTTTTCTGGTGTACTACTGGTCGACCCTTGACTTTCTCGTGGTCGACTTGAAGGGGCCTTCGCACCCTTGGTCGGACAGTCTCCAAACTTACGTGTACATGTGAAGTTTCGTACTTAACTAACCGTTCACGATTTTACTAACGTGGTTATTGGAACAAGACGTTATCATACGCGTTCCCACAATTATTTTCCTACTGTCACACTTCTCTATGCATGCTTATGATGTTGTACGAAACCTACTTATGCGTATAAAATATAATTACTTGATATGTCTAACTAAAAGGAATTAGGATTTCCTTACCGTGGTGCTGCGACGCTCGTATACTCGGCGCGGCGACATTTTTTTTTCCAAAAGTAAATCCTACTGCTGGTCACCTAACAAAAACTGCTCCGACCCCGCCAAGGTCCTGAAAAACCAAAGCAGTCCTAATTATCGCATTTTCCCCTTAGGGTTAACCTTTTGAAAAAATTCCAAAATGCTAGGGTAGTCCAAAAAAAATGACGGCTAACATAGCGTATTACCTTCACGTGGGAGGGATTGAAGTTTCCAAAGCGCCCAACTCCAATTTCGCGGTGGAAACCGTGCTCCAAAACCTAATTAGGGCACAAAGAAGAAAACCTAGGTTATACTAACTCTGAAATCGAAGGATTTCCGTGAGGAAATGGAGAAAAGGAAGAAATAAACTCACCGAAACCGAAAAAATTCAAAGTTTCACCGATTAGGGTTGAATCCGACACTTCCACGACCAAGGAAGGAAAAGGAATGTGCACTGATGCCCGTAGAGGAGGGAGGAGAAGTCGGAGATGGAAACCGGAGGAGAAACGGCCGCCGATAAGGGCTTGCGGGAGGCGCTGCTACGTCGGCGTCGAGCGTGCGGAACGGGGCGTCGGGCGGCTGCGGTTTGCGGAATTAGCTTTGCTGCGTGCGAGTTTATATTCTCCCGTGAGGGGAGATGCAGGATTTTATGCCAAACCTTGCGGTTTTGATAACCGCATGAGGAGAGGGGGGGGGATTTGCTATTGGCACCCCAACACTAATACTTTGAAGATTAATTCACTTTCACACCGCGCGTCACTAAACGAAATGCGTCACGCACTAAAATTAACGCACTTAACGAACCATCTGCCGCTATCATACAGTAAAGTAACTTCATACCTTGACGACGCGCTGTCTCGATCAAAATCCGTCGCGACTTTCCCCTACAATTAAAATTTTTTTTTCGCGTCAAATTTCGGATGTTACAAATCTCCCCTCCTAACAAAAATTTTCGTCCTCGAAAATTGTAATCATACCTGAATCGAAAAGAAAAGAATAGTCTGCATTGCCCTTAAGCTGATCCTCTCGCTCCCAAGTATACTCTGGCCTGGCACAGTTCATCCAAAGGACTTTGACCATGCGAATCTCTCTATTTCTGAGCTTCTGTATCCTTGAATCCACTATTCTGACTGGTCTAACCCCAATACTAAGATCTGTCTCAATTGGTGCTTCCTCGGTACTTATGATCTGACTGGAATCTCTGACTGCTCTCCTCAGATAAGAGACGTGGAATACATCATGTACACCACTCATTTCCTCAGGTAAGACCAATCTGTAAGCAACCTCACCAATTCTTTCCAGCACCTCAAAAGGACCAACGAATCTGGGGCTCAGCTTTTTCATCCGCTTTATTCTAGAAACTCCTCTGACTGGTCTGACCTTCAGATAAACGTAGTCTCCAACACTGAACTCTACTGATCTGTGCTTCTGATCATGGTACTTGGCCTGGCGATCCTGAGCTGTCTTCATACGCTCCTGAATAAGCTTGATCCTATCAGTGGTCTTATCAATCTATGACTCCCTTATTGTGGATCTCTCTTCACTGTCAGTCCAACATAACGGTATCCGACAACGTCTGCCATAGAGGGCCTCGAACGGTGCCATCCCAATACTTGTCTGAAAACTGTTGTTGTAGGAGAACTCCACTAGTGTAACATATTTCTCTCACTTTCCTCCAAAATCCAAAATGCACATCCGTAACAAATCCTACAAAGTCCTATTTGTGCGCTCAGTCTGTCCATCGGTCTGGGGATGGAAAGCGGTGCTGAAGTGTAACCTGGTACCCAACCGCTCCTGTACGTATCGCCACTCCCTGGAGGTGAATCTGCCGTCTCGGTCTGAAACTATAGTCCTGGGAATACCGTGAAGCCGAACTATCTCGTCCAAATATAACTGTGCCAGCTTCGGACCTTGATCCGTCTTCCTAAGAGGAATGAAATGGGCGACCTTAGAAAGTCGATCAACTATAACCCACAAGGAATCATTCCCACTCTGCGATCTCGGCAAACCATGAATGAAATCCATGGATATATCTTCGAATGTCCACTCAGGAATGGGAAGTGGCTGCAACTTGCCTCCAGGCCTTTGGCACTCGGCCTTAACCAACTTGCACGTCTCACACTTCCCTACGTAATCTGCAATATCTCTCTTCAAGCCTGGCCACCAGACTAACTTCTTGAGATCTGCATACATCTTCGTGCTACCCGGATGTATAGAATATCTGGAATTGTGTGTCTCAAATAAAATATCCTCGCGAAGGTGACTAACATCGGGGATACACACCCTGCCATCAATCAACAATAAATCATCCTGAATAATGAATCTCTCCTTCTGTTCTGACTGCACTGAGCTCCAAATCTCTGCCATCTTTGGATCCAACAGTAGAGCTGTCCTGATTCTGTCCTTGATATCGCAGGTAATCTCCATCCAATTCAACCTTGCAGAACCAAAACTACTGCGTGACACAACGGTAATATCCAGTCTCTCCAGCTCTCGCACTAACTATTCCTGCTGAGTGAGGAGAAAGAAACATGAACCTCTACGGCTAAGGGCATCAGCTACAACGTTCGCCTTTCCTGGATGGTACTGAATGTCTCCGTCGTAGTCTGATAGGAACTCTAACCATCTACGCTGCCTCAAATTGAGCTCTCGCTGATCAAAGATATACTTGAGGCTCTTATGATCAGTGAAGATCTCACAACGAACACCATAGAGATAGTGCCTCCAAATCTTCAGAGCATGTATGACTGCTGCAAGCTCCAAGTCATGCACTGGGTAGTTCCTCTCATGAACCTTTAATTGTCTCGAGGCATAGGCTACGACCCTTCCATGCTGCATGAGAACACATCCCAAACCCTGACCTGATGCATCGCTGTAGATCTGAAACCCGTCAGACCCTGATGGTAAACTCAAAATCGGTGCGGTCATCAACCTGCCCTTCAAGTCCTCAAAAGCCAACTCACACTCAACTGTCCAATCCAAGCCCTTACCCTTCCTGGTGAGGGAAGTCAGTGGTAAGACTATCTTCGAAAAATCTCTGATGAATCTCCTGTAGTAACCAGCAAGACCCCAAAAGCTGCGAACCTCTGAAACTGTCGTCGGCCTTGGCCAACTCTTAATGACCTCTATCTTCTTCGGATCAACACTAACTCCTTTCTGATTTATGATGTGGCCTAAGAATGCAATCTCTGAAAGCCAAAACTCGCACTTTGAAAACTTGGCAAACAACTGATTCTTTCTGAGTGTGCTCAAAACAATCCTGAGATGTGCTGCATGATCTTCTGCACTCTTAGAGAACACCAAGATGTCATCTATAAAGACAATGACAAAACGATCCAAGTACTCCCGAAATACCCTGTTCATCTGGTACATAAATACTGAAGGGGCATTGGTCAGCCCAAACGGCATGACCACGAACTCGAAGTGTCCATATCTGGTGCTGAAAGTCGTCTTCTGAATATCCGAGTCACGAATCTTTAACTGGTGATAGCCTGACCTCAAATCTAACTTGGAGAAAGTGTTCGATCCCACCAACTGTTCGAACAAATCATCAATCCTGGGAATCGAGTACTTGTTCTTTACTGTTAGCTTGTTCAACTCACGGTAGTCTATGCACAGTCTCAGACTACCATCCTTCGTCTTCACAAAAAGCACTGGAGCACTCCATGGTGAAGTGCTGGGGCGTATAAACCCCAAATCAAGTAACTCTTGCAACTGACTCTTCAACTCTGCTAGTTCCCTTGGAGCCATCCGATAGGGGGATTTGGATACCGGTGTAGCCCCAGGCTGCAAGTCTATCGGGAACTCAATCTCTCTATCTGGAGGGGCACCAGGGAGCTCTTCCGAAAAAACATCGGGGAACTCCTGCACCACTGGTACCTCTGACAAGTCAGCCTTATTCTCTGTATTCATCAGTACTATGAAGGTTTCACAACCCTTACTGATGCACCTTCTCGCTTGGACTGCAGATATAATCATTTTCACTACTCCCTTAAAGCCCTGAAAAGAAAAAGAAGTCTGATTGGGGCCATCAAACTGTATCTGCTTCGCCCTACAGTCAATCCTGGCGTTGACTGCCGAAAGCCAGTCCATTCCAAAAATCAGGTCGAATCCTGCAATAGGTAGCTGCAAAGCTTCCACAATAATCTCGGTGTCACCAAACTGCACCGGTACCCTGCACCTATCTCTGGTCTGCAGAAGGGATCCATTCGGCATTATAACCTCCAGCGCTACAGTCTCTGAGAATACTTCTAAATTCAACTTACGCACTAGAGATTCTGCGATAAACGAGAGCGAGGCACCCGTATCAAACAGAATCTTAGAGGGTAAATTACGAATCATAAGGATGCCTACATGAATGATTTTCAAAAAGAAAAGAGTGTCACTACGGAGGGTTAAATAAACTTATCAGGCAAAGTAAACACTTACCTGTCACCACATCTTCCTGCTCCTTAGCCTCCTGCTGACCAAGCCCATAAGCTCTGGGCTGCACCAAATCTTGACCCTGTTGTGGTCTTCCATCAGTAATCATCAACGCTTTGCCCTTATCTGCTCTACTAGGGCCACCAATCTCATACTTCGACTGCAGGAACAAAAAACATTTGTCATCTACCGAAAATTTATAAATGCACAAAATACAATAAGGTTGATTACCTGATTCGAACCACCTTCCTGACAGAAACGAGCAATGTGTCCAGGTTGACGACACTTGTAACACACGCCCGCGCTTGCCAAACACTCTCCTGGATGGCGACGCTGACACTTGGGACAAAGGGGGTAGTCCCTGCTCCTGTCACCAGATTGACCATACTTCCTCGCATCAGGCTTCTGCTTCTTGTTCCAGTTCTTCCCCTGATCATTCCTGCTCTGCTGCGACTGATGCGAATCCTGAGATCGCTTTGCACGGAAATTACTTCGCTTTTGAACCTTCTGCTGGTCAGCCTCCAGCCTGCGAGCCGTATCCACTAAGCTCCTGTAATCAGCATTGACCATAGTCATCAGCGGCTGTCTCAATGAGTCACGTAAGTCATCCACAAAGCGGCTGCACTTCTCAGTCTGGTCTCCCTGCATTACGCCCGCATATCGAGCCAGATGGGTAAGCTCTCGCTCGTACTCAGCAACAGTCCTGTCCCCCTGGAAAAGCCTAAGGTATCTCTCCTGTAGACCTCGTCGTGCGGAAGGAGGCACGAACCAACTCGCAAGGGCTCTAAAAAATTCGCCCCACGTAAACATGTCTGGCGTACGACCTGGCCAAAAGCATGGTCATACTATTAAAAGAGAGAACATATCATTTCCAAAATAATTAAAGGAAATTTTCATAACCATTTACCTGCGGGATCATCCGCCCGGTATTTGTCCCACCAGACCTTTGCCTCACCTCGGAGGAGGAAAACTGCCAGAGGAACCTTCTTATTCTCTGGGCACTCCAAAACATCCAGCAGGTCTCTGGTGTTTGCTACCCAATCATCTGTATCCATCGGGGTCTCATCCCCACTGTAGTTTGAAGGCTGAAGTTCTCTAAAATTCCTCAAATAACGCTCCAGGGTCATCTCCACGGGCGCTGGGGCAGGAACTGGTGCAGGGGCTGGTTCGTGTACTGGAACTGGAAACCCTGCTGCCAGTCCTCTCTAAAACTCCATCAAGGCAACAGTAACCGACTTGACAATCTGAGACGCTATGTCAGTGCCCTCTAAAGCTGCTGGAACTGGAGGTACCTGTGGCACTGCAGCATCTCCCATAGTGGCGTTAGGAACATGGTCCTGACGTGAAGATTCACCTAGTTCACTTACTCGAGTTGTCTGATAGAACATATAAAAGAAATCTGGTTATTTATCAAGCATCTGCTAAAATTGGCTTGACAACTATATTCGTACTCCGGCAAAAACTAAGTCTTAAACGCAACTTAAAATACTCCACTAACATGAGTTTACTCTTACACAGTCCTATGGCTCTGTGAAAACCTTCTAGTGTCCAGGGATCCTAAACCTGGCTCTGATACCAATTTGTAACACCCCTTCCCAGTATTACAGAAATCAGCCGTCCGGCCGGGTCAGCGATATAAAGAAAACTAGGAAGCAGTATTAAAACTAGTAGCAGCAGGTAATAAAAGTCCAAACTAAAAACAGATTTAATACTTACAGCGGGAGTAAAAATTAAACTAAGGTTAACCACATAACTGATGTCTGGATTCACAGAGCCACTAAACAAGAATGAGGTTTGCAATAACTGAAAATCTGAACTAACAAAATAGGTCTGATACAAGATACATAAAATATTAATGAGTTACACTGTCCACAACTACAAGTACATGCTGAAACAGAGTAAATTGAAATAGTAAAAGTACTACACTCGGACATCACCACGACGCTCATCCTAGACGTAGTTTCCCACCTGGGTCACCTGAAAAACATTGCTCACGAAGGGTCAGAGTAAAGAAAAACAATTCCCCTTAGTGACACTAAAATAGATTTACATATGAATGCATGCATGTCTTTAAAACTAGTCTCGTGCACTGAAAACATTTCATGATATATGATATGCATGCTTTTCCTATACTTACTGGTGAACACTATAATTCTATACTCATGACTTTCCGTTCATTTACCCAAGTCCTGACGTTCACTAACTTGCGTACTGTCTCACTTCAAGTCTGTACTTGAGTTCTAGGTGGCTTCTAGCCTACACGTTTACTGGGAAGGCTCTAGGCAGAGTAGCTCCTAACGCGCAAAATCTGAAACTGACGACCCGAGACCATCTGACGAACTCAATTGTTTTAGTGCCACACGGACACGGTCTCGAATCTGCTAACTGTCTCAAAGGGGAGTCAACTCCCAAGACTGTAACTCATAGGATACCATATGCCCTATGAGGAAGGTAGTGCGCCTCTACCAAGCACAAAAAGACTGGTGTGCTACTGACCTTTTTGGTCTGATGCTACTCTGCATGGGATATCTTTTCTGGTGTACTACTGGTCGACCCTTGACTTTCTCGTGGTCGACTTGAAGGGACCTTCGCACCCTTGGTCGGACAGTCTCCAAACTTACGTGTACATGTGAAGTTTCGTAATTAACTGACCGTTCACGATTTTACTAACGTGGTTATGGAACAAGACGTTATCATACGCGTTCCCACAATTATTTTCCTACTGTCACACTTCTCTATGCATGCTTATGATGTTGTACGAAACTTACTTATGCGTATAAAATATAATTACTTGATATGTCTAACTAAAAGGAATTAGGATTTCCTTACCGTGGTGCTGCGACGCTCGTATACTCGGCGCGGCGACATTTTTTTTTCCAAAAGTAAATCCTACTGCTGGTCACCTAACAAAAACTGCTCCGACCCCGCCAAGGTCCTGAAAAACCAAAGCAGGACTAATTATCGCATTTTCCCCTTAGGGTTAACCTTTTGAAAAAATTCCAAAATGCTAGGGTAGTCCAAAAAAAATGACGGCTAACATAGCGTATTACCTTCACGTGGGAGGGATTGAAGTTTCCAAAGCGCCCAACTCCAATTTCGCTGTGGAAACCGTGCTCCAAAACCTAATTAGGGCACAAAGAAGAAAACCTAGGTTATACTAACTCCGAAATCGAAGGATTTCCGTGAGGAAATGGAGAAAAGGAAGAAATAAACTCACCGAAACCGAAAAAATTCCAAGTTTCACCGATTAGGGTTGAATCCGACACTTCCACGGTCAAGGAAGGAAAATGAATGTGCACTGATGCCCGTAGAGGAGGGAGGAGAAGTCGGAGATGGAAACCGGAGGAGAAACGGCCGCCGATAAGGGCTTGCGGGAGGCGCTGCTACGTCGGCGTCGAGCGTGCGGAACGGGGCGTCGGGCGGCTGCGGTTTGCGGAATTAGCTTTGCTGCGTGCGAGTTTATATTCTCCCGTGAGGGGAGATGCGGGATTTTATGCCAAACCTTGCGGTTTTGCTAACCGCATGAGAGGGGTGGGGGTGGATTTGCTATTGGCACCCCAACACTAATACTTTGAAGATTAATTCACTTTCACACCGCGCGTCACTAAAACGAAATGTGTCACGCACTAAAATTAACGCCCTTAACGAACCATCTGCCGCTATCATAAAGTAAAGTAACTTAATACCTTGACGACACGCTGTCTCGATCAAAATCCGTCGCGACTTTCCCCTACAATTAAAATTTTTTTTTCGCGTCAAATTTCGGATGTTACAGTAATACCGTTACTTAGTTTTCTTCTTATCACGGGGCCCTGCCGGACTGCTGATTTGGTGTTAAACTAGGTTAGGGTGTTACAGTAATATATGAAAATGATTCGCGACGCGGATCCGGAAGCATCCACGGAGTCAGATCTACGATTCAATCAAGTCCTTCTGCGCGAGTACATGAATGTGGGTCCCGCCTTGCGGTGAACCCCTCCTGGTGCATGATTTGATAGATCCCCATCAGTAAGCAAACCAAAAGGCGCTGCTGAAGACATCACAAATCAATTCAATTGCGGAATCACAATCATAAAAGAAGCAGTAAAACAGTCTGAAAGATTTTGCATGCCAAGCTATAGTCCTTCAGAATAGCTACAACAGGTTGTCATGAAGAAATAACTACATTAAAAGCCTCTATAGTCTCGCTGGATTATGCCAGAAGATGTGCGTAATAACACATCAGAGGGAGGGGATGCATTGGAGGAAAAAGGGGGGAATTTAACTAACTTCTATTTAAAAGGATACAAAATTTATTTATTCCACAGTTAGCCATGCCATGAGAAGTAACATTTTATGAACTATTTGTTTTTATAAGTTAGTCATATGAAATTCATATATCAGTGATTTACTTAAAATGTTATAACAAGATGATTTGGATAATTACAAGGCTAGGAGGAATTTAAGCACTCTCCTATTGCTCAACTGGTATCTTCATCTTAATATGGGTTTTGCCTGCCTCATGTGACAAGTTGAAAGTGGTCCTCTATATTGAGGGAGGAATGAATGTGCCTTAGCCGATAATAGGGAGGAGAGCTAGGTTTTCCCTCCTTATATTATAAGGGTTACAGTTAAAGATAACATCCACTATAACATAAAGATAACATATACTGAAGAACTAGTCAGTTGCACCCAAAACTAGGACCTCCCAGCTCATATGGGTTCCACGGTTTCCTGGTTCAGCTCCTCCATAACTTTATCCCTTCTTGATGATGGTTGCTCCTCTGGTGAAATGGTATTGATTTTGCACATTTTTGGATATGATGTAGGTTCATATCAATTTTTACACCCCTTGCAGCATACCTAATATTATAAAATCAGCACAATTGTAGTGAATCATCTTCTAGTTAACCTAGCAGATCAATGGCCTTCCCTCTAGCATTCACATAACACAATTTCACGAAACTATAAACTCAAAGTCTTCTCTTTGTTCATAATATTTGTATTATTTAAAACTTGAAGTTTTCAGCTCAGCGATGTTTCTTCTGATAAACTAACTTCAACTGTCCATAATAGTTGTGTCTGTTCTCATAGTTACATATCTTGGCAGGTATGGTAACCTCTATACTGAACAAAATGTGGCCATCAGTGGCATCCATACCCATGCTGGTCCCGGGGGCTACCTTCAATATGTTGTGTACATAGTAACATCGCTAGGCTTTGTACGACAGTCGTTTGACGTCCTTGTTGATGGCATTGAGAAAAGTATCATACATGCCCATAATAATCTTCGGCCTGGATCCATATTAATAAATACAGGTAAAGTATTGGAGCATTCATGACAAGTTCTTTGCATTCATTGCTTCTTTTATAAAGCTTGTTGTTAATATAATGTTCTCCTGGCTGAAACATCAGTCATTTTAATTTTTTTCTTAATGATGATATTCCTCAGTATTAAGCCAAGTCTCCTAACTAGTTTTTATCTACATCCATGCATATCATCTCTTATTCATTCTCTCTCTCTCTCTCTCTTACATGATATTTATACACAATACACTAAATGTTGTATTCAGGAGAACTAGATGCTGGTATAAATCGCAGTCCGAGTGCTTACCTAAACAATCCGGCTTCAGAGAGAAGTCGATACCAGTATAATGTTGATAGGCAGATGACCCTCCTGAAGTTTGTAGATGATAAATGGGGTCCAGTTGGTAGCTTTAACTGGTTTTCAACTCATGGTACTTCAATGAGCCGCACAAATTCCTTGATAAGCGGTGATAACAAAGGGGCTGCTGCGCGTTTCATGGAGGACTGGGCTAAACAGAAAGGTTTCAATACACAAAGTGGTGATGATCATGTAGCTGCTTCTGGCACGTACAAGAATCAGCAAGTGCTTCTACGGAGGGTCTCTAACATTATCCCTACTGAACATGAGAACTGTATGTCATGACATCTCCGGTTATATTCAATAATATTTTTAATAGTCCCACATCTTGAAACTAATACAAGTAATTAGTTTTAGGTTAGACACTTGTATTTTAACATTATATTATGGTGTCTAATATAAAAAATAATAATTAGTCCACTAGAGGCCAAAGATCCTACACCAACGTTTTGAAAACCGGACCGGAGATCGAACCGGCGGAGGGGAAGGTTCAAAGTTGAACCGGTCCAACCGGTTTAACCGGGGTCTCACCGTTATTTTTAAATAAATAAATAATATATATAATTATATATAACAACAGTAAAAATAATAGCATATATATTTGTTATTTCTCGTCATTATAATTTTGTACAAATAAAAATAATATATCAAAACTTACGTATGTTTTTTAAATACAATTTGAAGGATATATAATTACAAATAATTAATAAAATATAATTTTGTTAAGATAATTTAATATAAATAAATGATATAAGAAAAAAAAACCAAACATTATTTCATAAACATACAAATTTAAAAATAATTAAAATTAAAATTAAATAAAATACTTAGTCTCGACAATGTATAAGATAATAAAAATTACTTAAGATATTAATATATTATATTAATAAAGATGAACATTAACTTTTTTAATTAAAATATTTGATGCTATTTACTAGTAAATATAACTACATATATTATATATATAATATGTTTTCGTGATTTTCAACAAAAACATGCTGACATAGTGGAGGAGGGATTTGGATTATATTACCTGATTCTGGTTCGAATCCTGGCAACAGCATTTTAACGCAAACTTTTAAATCCCAACTCCTTATTGGACCCGCCCGGTTACGGGGAACCAGTCACGGTTCCCGGGTTTCTGGTCGACCCGCCCGGTTCCCCGGTTTTCGGGCGGTCCGTGGGTAGGCCGGTTTTGGAACCTGGACCGGACCGGGTAGGTTACCGGTTGGCGGTCCGACCGGCCGGTCCGGTCCGGTTTTCAAAACCATGCCCTACACATGATAATTATATGTTTCTTGCATTTAATATAGATCTCAGGCCTCTCTACCTACAACTAATTGATTTTATGTTGGATGCTTGGGTTCTAACTAATCATATTAGCAACAGATAATTATATGTTTTTTTTAACATTTTCTATCACTTCATGTAGCGGACAGGTTAATGCAGATTGCTTCCTCCTTCAAAGCATCAGGCGGAATGCAGCTAATGGATCCTATGAGCATATATCAGCGGGTGCGGACCGGAAGCCAATCAGCTTTCGTGTCTGCATTCTGTCAGACAAATTGTGGCGATGTCAGCCCAAATGTGCTTGGAACTTTTTGCACTGACACTGGGCTACCCTGTGATTTCAATCACAGCACCTGCAATGGAAAAAACGAATTATGTTATGGGCGTGGCCCCGGGTAATTCCTTGCATAATCTTTATGTTCTATAAAGTATTTATTTCAGACAGAATTTAAGTTTAAACCCTTACCCTGTTCCAGTTATCCAGATGAATTCGAGAGTACTCGAATCATTGGTGAGATGCAGTTCAACAAAGCTGCCGAACTTTTTAATACTGCAGCTGAGCAAGTAAATGGGAAAGTTGAATTTCATCACGCTTACATAGATTTTTCGCATATTGTGGTTAATGCATCTTCAAGAGGTGGAGGACAACCAATTTTACATACTTGCCCAGCAGCCATGGGATTTGCTTTTGCTGCAGGTACCACAGATGGTCCAGGAGCTTTTGATTTTAAGCAGGGGGACAATGAGGTATCCCAAGTACCTACATCTAAACTACATTAAAGAAAGTTCTTTAAAAGAATTCATGGTCCTCGTATAAGGCCATGAAAAACATTTGGGTCATCCGATCTTTGCATGAGAGAGAGGAGAAAGACATAGAGCGAGGTTGAGTGGGGAAAAGTTTTTTTGGACCTCTTAAACCTATTTAAATAGTTAGGGCTTTCGAGAGAGACTGGGAGACCGGGTGAGAGGATATTTTTTATTTTCCTAGACTTTTTTATTGTTCATTTTATATCTAAAATAATATTGCGAAGTGATTTTTCCTTCTCATGTAAGTTACACGGTGAAGCTTGGTAGCGCCACGGGCGGAGCTCATGTGCTCAAAAAACTTCCACGAATGGGCGGAGGCCTTTCACAACCAAGAACAATCATCCACGGGCGTAACCCCGTGGACGACTGCTAGTTATATTATAAAAAATTTGGTTGGACATGATCCTGAAATATGACCATCAAATGAATTTGGGCCTTTATTTCAATCACACCCTGGTCTAACAAAGGCTTCATTTGGTTCGGCGGTGGCAGGTCGATCCGGCGGGTGGAAACGGAGTGTTCGAATCGGAGGGGGGAGGTGACTGCTCCAAACAGAGTTTTTTGGGGTGTTTCTCAAGGCGGGCGGGTGGAAACTGAGCAAACGCCGCCGGAGGTTCATTTGTTTACCCTCCTTCCGGCGGTGTTTGCCCAAAACGGAGCAGCGGAACGCCAAAACAAATAGAGCCAAAATATGTGATTTTTTTAAACAAAAAGTTGATATGGAATCAAATATATATATATATATGTTGTTTATAGATATTAACGGCCGTGCTCAGGCCCCTGTGCGCATTGTGCAACGGCGATAGTACTGAGCCTCGCTCGATGACCGTCAGGGTTGCCTCCGTGGCACAATGGGCACGGGAAGGGGAAGACCAGTGCATGGAAAATGCCAGAATTTGCTATGACATTTGAATAAAATGTTTCTTTTAACAGGGTAATCCTTTCTGGAAACTGGTTGGGAGCTTGGTGAAGGCCCCAAGCAAGCAACAAGTTGATTGTCAGAAACCTAAGCCAATTTTACTTGATACTGGCGAAACAAAGCTACCATATGATTGGGCGGTTAGCAGTATTTTCTATTTCAAAGTCTATACTAATTTGATGCATAAGATAATGGCTCCGTATGGGAGGAGTGTCTGTGGCTCCATTATAAAATGGAGCTCCGGTGAGTAATGAGATTCTCACCTATAGCTTGGAAATTGTGCTAAAATGGAGTTTTTGGTCTTTCCCACCACACCTGAGTTCCAAAATGGAGTTTATCAGACACCAATTTCTCCGATGACATTTTTATCCCATCAAAATGGAGCCTACAATATACATTACACGGTTCATAAGCAAAAAAAGTTGTTTATTTGGATCTCCCATATAAGTTTGCAAAATTACAGGTTACTCCCCTCTATCTTTTGAAATTCCAAAATCTCCCCTCCGAGCAAACATTTCATAACATGTATGCATAAATATACCTCTCGAGGGGAGACTCCATGGGGGTATATTTGTAAGCTTAGATGTTATTAAATGTAAGCTTATAGGGGAGGTTTTTTGTAATTTCAAAACATAGATGGGTGCAACCTGTAGTTATGCTAACTCACGGGGAGGTTTGTGTAATTAATATTAAGAAAATATATTACTATTGATGTTTATTAAGAGTGAAGATAATAGAATTTATATTCAAGGATGAAGCTATTTTTAAATGTTCCTCGACAGTTTTAAGCAGGATACAACTACAGAATAGGAATATGATGAAAATTATGAAGCATATCATTCAATAAAAAAATTGGGTTGAGAGTATTGCTCGAAGCACAAAGTTAGGTAGGAAGTCATGTTTTGAGTCAATTTTTAAGTATCTCAATAATTTTGAGTACAGTTACGAGCCATCTTTTGAAGACTGCCTTTTTTTCTAGTCTGAGTTAGAGCCCAATATGACTCTGGAGACTTAATTTAATCTAACGCGACAATGTGTCTCACTTGGTTTATGATCAAATCTTGGCTTTTTTCCCGTGTCCTAATCATTGCCTTTTCTTCACATCTTGTTAGGAAATACATGCAAAAACGAGTATTTCTTGAAGAAACACTCAGTGGACTTGCAAATTTCCACTATTTGTCTTTGATAACAAGGAAAACAACAATTACAGAACAAATGATGAAATAATGAATTTTTGTAGGCAAAATTTGAGCAACACAATCTATCAAGTGTGATCTGACACCGTCCGTTGGATGCTCCACTGCTGAAGCACCAACCACTAACAAAAGTGGTCGTTGTCGACACAACGATTCTTCAACGATCATCATCGACACACAATGGTCCATCTGTGAGACAATGGACCACCTGCGATGTATCAAAATTCTCTCCATTTTGGTCCAAATGGATAGTATACATTTGGTGGTCAATATACTTTCTCAGGGGATCCAACGGGTTAAGTAATCTCATCCTTTTATATTTTTTGTATATACAAAAATTGACCACCAAATGGATACTATCCATTTGGTCCAAATGGAGTGGATCTCAATCCCACCTACGATACACTACAGTCTTGTTGCTATCACGAAGAGCTCATGACAGTCCATCTATGACGATTACCACGAACTTCTTGCCCTACGCCCACGACTGTTGTAGGTTGACCTCACAACCTCTGGCCGGAAGCCAGCCCCGCTCCCTCTTGCGGCGCCGGAGAATGCCACCGCATAGATGAGCGAAGGGATCATGATTCGAGCAAAAGATTGCACACTAGAGTTCGGTGTGCAGCATTGCTACCAAGTGAAAAACAAGTGGGAAATCTAATTACTCAACTAGGGTTACAATCTAGTACAATAAGAGAAAGTAAGGAGCAAAATTTATTAAAAGGAAACCATTACATATTAAATTCTAGATAGATTCAACTATCATAAAAGCTTATTGTACTTATTTCATGTGAATCTTCTTATTGTGCAGCCTTCCATTCTACCAATTCAGATAATTCGGGTAGGCCAAGTTGTCATCCTGTGTGTTCCGGGAGGTATTTGTCATATGCATCCATTCTTCATGCATATTTACTGTGATTAAGTTATCAGGTCTCCTTTCAAAGCAATATGTCTCTCTCTTCACTTATCATGTTTATCTCCTAGAGTTCACGACAATGGCTGGAAGGAGACTCCGAGATGCAGTAAAAGAAGTACTCACAGGTGGTGGCCATGGAAAATTTGACAGTAATGTTCACATCGTAATTGCTGGGTTGACAAACACCTATTCCCAATATGTGACAACGTTCGAGGAGTATCAGATACAGAGATATGAGGTTTGTCTGTTATTCACATTTTCTTCAAGATTGTTCTTTTAGCTGTCCTTCAATGAATTTTAAAATCTGTCATCTTCTCCCAAACCATTGATTCTTTTTTTATAATTATTCTAGCATGTTATCGAGGGAATTAGTTTAAATAATTAAAGAATTGCAAATGTGTTGCTATGATGTTAAGAATGCGCCTAACGCTCATCAAGCTCAGAGGTCCGCACCTTAGCATATCAAAGGTATCCGACCATACCCAGACACACCTTTTTTGTGTCTTTGAAGCACAACATGCTCGTCTAGTTGAAATTTCAGTTGTAAATTTGTTTTTTTAAAAGAAAGCAAGAAATAATGTAATATCGTGACAACATTTAAATGATTTAGTGTTTGTGAAGTACAACTGGGCATTGGGGATTAGATATGATTGAAGTGACTCTAGTTGATTGGTATGAAGGATGAAGAATCAACTTGATGTTTGATGATGATTATTTAAGATATGGTGTGATTGTGCCTTCATTTGGGAGGCGTGAGTCTGTCCTTTCGCTTTGTCTCTAGGAAAGTTTTATTCTTTGATGTGCCCTGAGCCCTTAACAACTTTGATATGTGTTGCATATTTAGCTCCTAAAACCCTCATGGGAGTGGATTGAGCAAATATAGAGTTGTACTCTTACACATCCAATTTCCACTTGATATTTGTGGCAGGAAAGAGTAAGACCGTAATATTGTTCATCTTTGCTATCAATGCAAAGATCTCATGAGTTTACTCCTTTGTCTGATTGTCTCCCTTCACAAGAATTTTTTCTTTTAACCACTCAGCAACTCATTTAGGATTTTATTTAACTATAAAGACTCACTTGCATCAAACTACCTTCATACATTTAGGTAGGGTATCATCTCTCATGTTTGATTCTTCTCTATAGGTTTTTCCAATTGGGATCTTGGGGTGCTTCCTACTAATGGTAAAGCATAAAAACAGAGAATGAAGAGACTATAAAAGCTTGACGTCAAGATGGAGTGAATATTATATAAAGTGAGAAATTCGGTGTTGTATGCAGCAGCGTATATGTTATGGGCTACGTGCCCAATGATGTTATGGATTGCATACTTGTTTATCTAGTTGATTATGATTATCTCTATTATGTAGGTGTCATCATTATATATGTTATGGTTGCTCATGCTGACAGAACGCGAATGCGCTGACGAGACACCATGGCGAGTTCGCACATGGAGGGAGACGATGACGAGCCCGTTTGGAGGAGGAGAGACCGAAGACGCCACACCGACGTGACTAATTATTTATTTTGCATTTTGTTATTTTATATTATGTTGTGTACACATTATTTATTTTGTTCTTGCTATTCGCACCTCGCGCCTATAAAGGGGTGTGTTGTACTCTTTTATGTATTTTTGGATGAATGGAAAATTAGGGTTGCTCTCTAAGGATTTCGTCTCGTTCCCTCCTCATTCCTCTTCCTCACTTCCGCCGGCCCTCCCCCCTGTCGGATTCCTCTTGAGTTCGTCTCAATTTGGTTTGACCTGCCTCACCGCCCACCATATTGCCTCTGGTGTTGCGATTGTATTTCCACAGCCATCCCCACGTTCGCCCGAATCGCGATTTCCACAGCCATCTCCACGTTTGCCCGAATTGCGATTTCCACAGCCTCACGTTCTGCCGAACCGTGGGTTCGGCTTCCGCGCAACGTGCGGCCCGATGCGTTCACCTCGCGACCTCCTTCGAATGCCCGAATCGTGATTTCTCCATCGTCTCCGCCAACCTGCCACGTCCAGTTTCCGGGCCACCGATCCGCTGCGCTAGGCAGTTCGCCGCTTCCCGTATCCCGACGTTTCTGCCGTTTTTGGTCCGATCCGCCAGTTGAGTCGCTGATCTCTGCTTCCACGGAATCCCATCCCATCTACCGGAGTTCTGCAAGTGTCGGTGCCCTTATTTTGGTTGTCAGTCGTTTCCTTTGGCTCCACTGCTTCCAGGATGCTCCGCCGCTCGCATCTTGTCAGCCACCACGCCCTGTTCCTACCCTGTCTCTGCTGCTCCGCTCTGATTCCCTCTAGGGGCTGCAGCCGACTCCGGTCCATGGATCCAAACACCCGCTTCGCCGGTGATCTTCCTTCGGATGCGACCGCCGAAGCTCTAAACTGTCGCTTGGAGGATCAAGAGCAACTCGTCGCCTCCATGCATGTCTGGATCCTTGCCCTCCACTCTAAGATCGACTCCATCCAGGCATCCAACTCTGCCGTCTCCGTCGCGTCCAGCTCTGGCCCACCCGCGGATGGCGTCTCTCTCCTAGGCGTCAGACCACATGCCATTCCTTCAGGTACCACTCCTCTGCCCATTCCGAGCCGGTCCGCCCTCGCCCTCGACATTCCCTCCTTCGTCGGCGTTGACCCAATGTGTTGGATTACCAAGGCGGAGCAATATTTCAACCTCAATTGCACACCAGAGCATGACAAGGTGTTTACGACGGTGGTTGGCCTAGACAGCTCCACACTCCACTTGGCTCGGTGGCTATGCCAAACCAACCCCTCCCTCTCCTGGCCCGAGCTCAAGCAGGAGATGATCCGGCGGTATGACACACGCTACTACAGCTCCACTATCAAGCGTCTTTGTGGATTTCTCTAGACAGCTGGCCTGGACGATTATGTTGATGAGTTCGTCGCCTTGGTCTCCCACGTCCCCGGGCTACCGCCCGATCATTACCTGAGCTTCTTCATGCAGGGTATACTACCACATATCTGCTCTCATCTCCGCACGCGTCACCCTCACATGGTCTCTGACACCATGGACCCAACGCGTTTGGTGGAAGCTGACCTCCCCCCCCGACCACCTGCTCCTACAACCGACCACCACCAGCCCTATCCACCTTGGCGTTCGCCAGCCACAACTCCTCCACCGCGGCCGCTTCCTTGGGGACACTGGCCGGGCCACCCACCGACCCCTCAACGCTTCTCGAACAGTGATTACAATGACCTTCGCAGTATGAGTCTCTCTTTTCGGTGCAGCAAACTGTACTCCCCCAACCATGAGTGCGTCGTGAAGGAGTTCTACGCCATCATCGGTGACGTCGACCCCGAGGTTACCCTGACTGACTTTGAGGCCATGGAGCTCTCAACGAGGGATGCACCGCTTGGAGCTAACTTACGCCTCGACAGGCGGAATTTCCGGCCAGCAGACCATGCACATCTCGGCACACTGCGGGATCACCCGGTCATCATCATGGTGGACAGCGACGCCAGCCACAACTTCATCCGTGAGCACCTGGTGCAACAGCTCCGTCTTCCCTTGGTTCCCTCCCCGAATGTTTCGGTCCGTTTGGGCGATATGCGCCACCGACCGACTCAGGGTCGTTGCACTGCCGTATATCTCTCTCTCTCTCTCTATGTGGCCCTATTCCGTGACTGCGGACTTCTACACATTTGGCTTAGGCGGCCTCGACACCATTCTGGGAGTGGCTTGGCTCCGCACGCTCGGCGATGTATGCGTTAATCAGGAGACTATGTCCATGCAGTTCCTACACGAGGGCTCGTCATGTCGCCTCGACAATGACTCCGCCCTCTTATGCTTTCCGATCTCTCTCTGCACGATCCAACAACCCACAGACATCGGCTTCTCCGCGAGATTGTGGGCCCTCTCGGGCCTGTCCGTGGTGCCTCTTCTGTTTCCGACGGACCACCATGAGCTTTTTATTGCGCGCTCGCCAACGTCACCCAGCCTCCGACAGAATTGTCGCAAGCCCAGCTTTCTCTGGTCCGAAAGAAAGAGGGCAGTTGGCGCCGAACTACCTAGCCAAGCTACTTGGTGGCTGCTACCACTTTCAGGAGGACTCTGGGCCGCATGAGGTCCAGGTTGCTGGGTCTTACCGTCTGCAGTCCAAAGCCACGGGGCTGTCCCAAGATCACTTCTGTCACCACTGCTCCGATTACTGCCTTGAGGACAAGACATATTGTCACGACCCGTCTAAAAATAGTCAGAGTGCGCTTCGGGCGGATTGTGATGTCACAAGAATAAGTGGAAAAAAAATCCATGCCTGTTAGACGAGAGTTGAGATACTGATAATTAGTTTTAAAATAATTATTTTTGAGTAAAATAGATTGTTTTTATGCGGAAGCTTTAAAATATGGCAGTGAGAAATAGATACACATGTATTTTAATAAAAACTCATGATACAAGAATACTGGTATAATTTCATGCAATGACATTCCCAATGAAAATGAATATGCACTAATATCAAATTTTAGTATGTAGATTATAGCCTAGTAGTTGTCCATGATAACAGATAAAATGACTGATCATAATTGTTACATAAAAGAAATATGTGACAGTAAGGAAAATAAAATGCACAGAACCTGACATAGAAAGAAGATAAACTTCTAGAGGCGGGGGGAGCTTGACACAGATTGTGCTCGAGATAGCAGGCGATACAATCACGAACACTAAGACAAATTCCAAAATAAGAAGGAAAAAACCTTAGAACATTAAGACAAAAAGGTGAGTAAAGTAAAATAAAGTACAAATATGGGAGATCAAAAATGTTTGTGTGCCAATTTATATGAAGCAAATCTAGCAAGACAGACAAACGAGACAAGCAGAAATAAATAGAATTATTAACCTAATCCTGAGTATAACATAAATTACTCAAGTAATGACATAAGCTATAAACAATGAAAGATATAAGTGTTTTTATTTGATGCACATGATTCATATAAGTGCTATGACCATTGTGTGTTCCCGTTACAAAAACAAGCGGAAACTCAAGTCAAGGTGTTACATCAATTAAATACTGTATTTCAAAAATTGCTTATGACATTAATTAATTAAATGATTCATAGATTGTGATTTTAGCAGGAACGAATTTGCATCAAAGAAAAGAATCAAATCATGGAACAATAGTTACCTAAGTCTTGCAGCCAAACATGCATAAAAAGCAAAGATCCAATGACACCCAAAACTAGATAGTGAGTTTTGACCCTTGCTGGTTCTAGAGGTTAAGGTTCCATTAACAAGAAGATTTTTCAAGTAACTCGTAGACGTAAGTTTGACATATATCGGTTTTGGGATAACAAACACTCATCTAGATTAAAACATTTTTAGACACAAATATCTTCCAAGTAAAATTACTTCGCAACGCCCTCCGCAATATTCAGTGACTGCTCACCCCAAGTTCATCACTATGACAAATGGTAATACCACCCCCGTCTCTGGTGCTGCTGATATACCCGTCACACCCACTTTGTCTCTGACTTCTGCTCTTGATGTTCTTGGTTCCACATTTAACTTACTCTCCGTTAGCCGCCTCACACAAGACCTCAATTGTTGTGTTACTTTCTCAACTTCTATCTTTGTTGTGCAGGATCAGAACACTCAGAATATCATTGGTAAGTGACGACTGTCAAATGGGTTCTATCTGCTCGATGTCCCTCCTTCCGTTTTTTCCATTGTCTCTACTATAGACTGACATCGTCGTCTCCGGCATGCTCCCCTCCATATTCTCAAGAAGGCTCTTTCAGATGTCTCTCTACATGAGTTTTCTTGTGAGTCGTGTATCTTTGACAAACAACATTGTGTTTCCTTTTCTCCTACTTGTACTCGAAGTGATACTCCATTTTCATTAATACATTCTGATATTTGGGGCCCTTATAAAACCCTAGTATATTTGGCTATCGATATTTTGTCACATTTATTGATGATTATTCACGCTTAACCTGATTATACTTACTTCGGGATCATGTTGAACTAATCACTACATTTTGTGTCTTCCTTAGCGAAATACGTACACAGTTCCCCTCTTCTTTAAAGGTTATTCGCACGGATAACGCCAGGGAATACACTAGCCGGACATTTGCGAACTTATGCACCAAGTTCGGTATTATACATCAAACCTTATGTGAATATACGACACAACAAAATTGTGTGGCAGAGCGAAAGAATCAACATCTTCTTGATGCTGCTCGGTCCCTCATGTTCCACATGCATGTTCCTACTAGTTTTTGGAATTTTGCTGTCTCTACGACATGTCACCTCATCAATCACACGCTCTCTTCTGTGCTCGATCATGCCACTCCGTTTAGTCTCCTCTTTCCGTCCCAATCCCCGTTTACTCTCATGCCCCGTGTGTTCGGTTGTAAATGCTTTGTTCACAATCTCGGTCTGATTACGAATAAGTTTGCTCCCCGGGCCCGCAAGTGTATGTTTCTCGGGTACTCTCAGACCCAGAAAGGCTATGTGTGTTATTCTCCGACTCATGACAAAGTCGTCTCTGCCGATGTCACCTTTCAGGAGGCTCACCTATTCTACGACTCATCATCTGTCATCGCTCCTCCTTTCTCCCCTTCTATTGCTCGTCTGACTGTTCCCGTCACGTCTTCTTTACCACCGCTACTTTCAACCCCCCCTCCGACACATGCTCCATCTCCACCATCCAAACCACCCCTTATTCGTGTCTACACTTGTCGTACCCCGGTCTCTGGAGCTCTACAACAGCCTCCCTCTACCAGTGCTACCTCGCAGACTGACAATCCGACATTACCATCTACTGTCACCCCATGGCTAATTATGTATCTATGCATTGCCTTGCTCCACCACTACACAAGTTTGCTCTCTCCCTCTCCTCCATTTATATTTCTAACTCAGTGCATGAGGCTCTTCTACATCCAGGGTGGCGCGCGGCCATGGACGAGAAAATGACTGTTTTTTGGTCTAACCAGACTTGGGAACTGGTTCTTCCTCCTCCCGGACATTCGTGTGTCAGTTGCAAGTGAGTATTTACTATAAAACATGCTTCGGATGAGACAATTGACCGGCTCAAGGACCGACTTGTGGCGCGTGGATTTACTCAACAACAGGGACTTGATTATGATGAAACCTTCTCTCCCGTTGCCAAGTTGAACTCTGTTCGGGTACGAATCTCCTTGGATGTGCATCGACACTGACCTCTCCATCAGCTAGATATTAAAAGTGCCTTTTTGAATGGAGACATTAAAGAAACAGTCTACATGCATCAACCTCCCGGGTTTGAGATCACGGGGGAGTCTCGTGCATGCCTTCTTCAGAAATCTATTTATGGTCTCAAACAGTCTCCCCAGGCTTGGTTTGAAATGTTTTGTAAGGCTGTTCACGATGTTGGATTCAAGCGGAGCTCGGCCGACTTCTCTCTCTTCACTTGTCATCAATCAACTGGGACTGTCATTTTCTTGGTATATGTGGATGATATCTTGATTACTGGCGGATGACACCACAGGGATATAGAAAATCAAGCAACACTTGAACTCCGTTTTCCAGACAAAAGATCTGGGGGGTTTAAGGTACTTTCTTGGACTTGAGGTTGCGCGACGGCCCGATGGTCGTGTTCTGTCGCAATGAAAGTATTGCCTTGATCTCCTCCATGATGCTGGCTATTTTGGGTTTAAACTTGTAGAAACTTCGATGGATGCCAACCACAAGTTATGTGCTCATGAGTCTGACTCTGATTCCGCGCTTACGAACCCTGAGTATTATCGGCGCCTTGTGAGAAAATTGATTTACCTAACAGGTACAGGACCTGATATTTCATTTGCTATTGGAGTTGTCAGCCGATTTATGCACGCTTCTCAGACTTCTCATCTCCAGACAGTGGAATGCATCCTCAGATATTTGAAGACAGCTCCTGGACAAGGATTGATATATAAGTCATCTTCCTCCCCATCTCTTGTTGTATACTCAGATGCGGACTATGCGGGTTCCCTGGATGATCAGCGCTCTACTACAGGCTTTTGTACCTACTTTGGGGGGAATCTTATTACTTGGCGTAGCAAAAAGTAGTCTGTTGTTGCTCGTTCATCTGCTGAAGCCGAGTATCGTGCAATGACAGCGGTTGTATCTGAACTCACCTGGCTTGAAGGTCTACTTGGTGATTTGGTGGTCATTTTATCCTCACCAGCAACCTTGTTTTGCGATAGTCGGGCTGCAATTCACATTGCGAAGAATACTGTGTTTCATGAGCGGACCAAGCACATCAAAGTTGACTGTCATTTCGTTCGTGAAAAGGTTCAATTAAAGAAGTTAGAACTGAAGCATGTTCCTACGTCAGGGTAAGTTGCCGACATTCTCACCAAGGTATTACCACGACAAATGTACCATTAGTTCTTATCCAAGGTTGGTGCCTACGACTTGTACGCTTCAGCTTGCGCGAGAGTGTTAGAGAATATTAGGAAACATGATGTATTAGCCCATTAATATGACCCATATAAGATTTAGTGCTTAGTCCCACATTGTTTGTATAGCTAAGTTTTCCTCTTCTCTCTCCTATATATTTGTACTCATACTTGTAATTTTGTATTCAAGAAGTATATATAAGGTTTGGACCTTTCTTTACACATTCCAACATGATTTACAAATCACGACATGGAAGTTGATTATGAATATACTGAAATAGAAAAGAGGATAAGCACAAAGACTTACCAAGATCAAGAGAAAAATTGTGAATACTTGATATGCATATCAGATTCAAGTTTCAAAGTGTGTTCCTCAAACTTGTCATGCGTCCAAAGCACTCTCACTATATGAATGATTCTTTTTCGAAGTTTGTGTGCTTGATACTCCACGATCTTAGAGGGCTTGACCAGATATGTCACGACCCGTTTCAACAAAAGTCAGAGTTCACTCGGGCAGGTCATGATGTCACAGACATGGGAGGAAAGAAAATCCATGTATGTAAGACGGGTACAGAGATACAGATAATTAGTTTTAAAATAATTAATTTGAAAGGAAACAGTTTGTTTTTATGCGGAAGCTTTAAAACATGCTAGTGTAAAACATGTGCACATTCATTTTAATAAAACCCATGATACAAGTTTTGTTACAGATTTTCACATAATGTCAATTTCAGATAAATGAACATGCAAATGATACTAAGTTCTAGTACATATAATATAGCTTAACAGTTGTCCATGATTTACTGATCATAATTATTATATAAAAGAAATGTCTGACAGTAAAGAAAATGAAATTTGACGCATATTAGGCTCAGGAAGCAGACGACGCAGACATGAACGCTAAGACAAATGCAGAACAAGAAGAAAAAACCTTAGAACATTGAAATAAACAGAAGCAAAATAAAGTACAAAACTAATAAGGGGAAATAAAAATATATGTGTATCAGTTTTCATGAATCAAAACTAACAAGACAAGCCAGTAAATGAGTTAAACAAAAACACGTTAAATTATTAGACTATTCCAGAGTACAACATAAATTCGATCACGTAATGTCATTAACTGTAATCAGTGAAAGATGTAAGTGTTTCTATTTGATGCACGTGATTATAATAGGAGTTTAAATGCAAGACTTATCAAAGTAATTGTGTTTGCTATGATCATTTGTTGGTTTCCGTTGTCAGTCAAGCGGAAACTGGAGTCAAATCGTCACATCAATTTAACACTACCTTTCAATGATTGCATATAACATTAATGACTTTAATTATTCATGATTTAGGAGATTCCTAACATATTAAGACATATTACCAATTTAACGATTCATATATACAATAACAGAGTTCATAAACATGGACGAGGGAATCAAGTCAAGGAAAAAAATATACTCAATTATTAGAACTATATAAGAAACAGGATTTGATGACAACAAAAACTAGAAAATGAGTTTGGACTTTGCAGGTTCGAGGGATTAGGTTATCATTAACAAGAAGGTTTTTCAAGTAAATCGCAGGGGTAAGTTGGCATGCATTGATCCTGGGATAACAAATACTTATATAGATTAAACCATTTTCAGACACAAATATCTTCCAAGTAAAAATGTGTGTATGATCAGAACCTTCATATAAAACACAATGCATTTATTTGCTAGCAATAAATCTTACTATTATAATTATAATAATTAATGCTCATTCTCACAAAGAACTACCCGTCCTCAATAAACAATCAAATGAGATACACTTCACCTAAGTGAGAATCCAATAAAAATCAATCACCTTCATTTACTAACTCATTTTCCCATTATTCATCTCATGAGACGCAATTCAACTAAGTAAAAATCAACCATAATTGCAAACTCATGTCGATCCAAACAAAATAAATATTTAACCATTAACATATTGACTTGCCAGATTAGGCATTCAACATTCCAGTTTATTCGACATATCAAGATATGCAAGAATGAAGTCATGCGGTCAAAAGAACAGATGCAATAAATTAAATTCAATGCTTGCAAGAGAGAGATGTCTACTTGCTTTAAGGCTGAAGCTGACGGAGGCGGCTGAGCGGCGCAAGCAAAAACAGAAATCCTATTTTAAACCTGATTAAGAACAACGAAAGAGACAAAGCAGAATTCACTACGCTAATTCCGACATTAATTCATTGCAAAATTAGATCATGAGCGAGATAAGAGATTTACCTCCCTCAAGAGTGAGGGGAGAAGAGATTACCACGCGGAAATGGAGACTTGACGAGGCTTAGATTACGAAAACCCTAATTCGGAGAGGGATTTTGAGAGATTCCATCATGTGAGTCGAGGAGTGGTGTCGGAAATAAAAAAACGCAACGCGATTAGCCGATTAAAATAGGGCACAACCCTTAAATCACAAGCTATACGCAAATTGGAGACAAATTTCCAAGAAAAAAAGGGAAATCTGAATAGAGGAGAAGATGAGGGAGAATATTACCCACAGAAGTTAAATCTGAGCCCGATATTTGAGGAGCGGAGGAATTGAGCAAAACCCTAGGAGTTCCTCTTGAAATCCACCGGCCGAAACTGAGAGGAAGAAGAGGAATTATGGTTAGCCTTCAACGATCTAAGGAGCAAAAGTGAGGGGAGGCTTTTGCTGTTGTCGCTGGCTCGAGAGAGAGGAGCAAGGGGCGCAGCCGCCGTCTGGATGTGGAAACAGGAGCAGGAAGGGGAGACGACGTCAGTGCGGAAGCGAGAGGCGCAGGATCGGCACAGGAGTGGGATACGTGACCTGCGGCTTGCGGCTTGCGGGAGAAATAGAAGCGGGGGAGGGGATGTCTCAGGTAAAGGAGGGGAAACCTAAGGACCTAATTACAAAATTGTCATTATGGTTTAAATTTTAAACTTTCTTTTTGTTTAAAACACGAGTTGTTACATGATACGATAGATTGACTTCAATGATTACAAGAATTTCTTCATTTAGCTCGAAATTGAGAGGCAAGACTCAAGAATTCGAGATCGAAAAATCTTTGTATGAAAAAATATGGAACACCAAGGAGGAAAAGAAATTGAATTACGATTGAGTATCAACAAAAATATATCACTCTGGGGATGGAAGAGCACAAAACAACGCTGAAGTAATTCAGCAGAATAATTTACAAGGTGACCCTCAATTCTCTCTTATACTATTGGAGAAATATGCCTAACATTGCATTGCTTGCGACACTGATGCTTAGAAGCTAACTAGGAGAAGATATAAGGGGACAAGAAAGGATTGATAGTAAAGCGGAGTAGAAAGGTCTGAATACGAATGTTATGAACTTGAAAATAGAGATTCTAACACATTTCATGCTGTTAGATACATAAATCATGCAATAATTACAGTTTTTTGATTGGACAAGTTTTGATAATGATCATGCAAATGCAACAATGAGATCATGTGCGATGTCAAACAAATAGTTAATCCATATGTGTACAATCATTATTGTTGTTCTTAGCTTGACACTTGTGCAATAATTTATGATATAAATGTAAATAAATAGATACACATGTCATGTTAAGTGCCCATTTCGCTTAACATGTCATGCATATTATGATACTAATGTCATCGCACTTGCAAATATTAAATTGCCCATATCCATTAAATATTCACAAACGGTGTATATCATAGTGTAAATTCACATGCACAAAAATGTTAAGCTTGCCCATAACCCATTATCATTCGTGTGCATACTACTCATGCTTATGAGTATAGTGCATGCTTGTTTCAGCCATGAACAACAGATAATGACAAGGTGAGTGAAGGAATGATGCATGCATATATATTTATATAATGAAATTCAAAATTTGTGAAAATTATAAAATAATTTATCTATAGAAACCCGACCTAGTTATGATCTTTGCTTTAGACGGGTCGTGGCACATATTTTCCATATGGTAGCATTGTTACGGTAGCGCATGCCGACGGGACACGCACGCACCGATGAGACACCGTAACGAATCCACACACGGAGAAAGACGACGAGCCCGTCTGGAGAAGAAGAGAATGAAGACGCCACGCCGATGCAATTATTTATTTATTTCGCACTTTGTTATTTTATATTATGTTGTGTACGTATTATTTATTTCGTACTTGCTATTCGCACCCGCGCCTATAATGGGTGTGATGTACTCTTTTTTTGCATTCTTCGATGAATGAAAAATTAGGATTGCTCCCAAAGGATTTCGTCTCGTTCCCTCCTTCCTCTTCCTCACCTCCGCTGGCCCTCCCCCTCGTCGGATTTCTCTCGAGTTCGTATCAATATAAGTGTTTTCATCAAGGTTGCAGATGTCGGATTCATATCGGTTTGAGTTTGAAATGTCGTATGTCGGATTGCGGGAGATATATCAGAGATATTTTACAATGTCAGATTTTAATATGTAAATAAATTTATTCATATATATATATATATATTTGTAAATACGTGCAGTTACATACATAATGTATTTTTTTAAATTACACAAAATATATATACACATAATGTATTTTATAAATTATACAATAAACATATATACAATTAATGTATGTTTATAAATTACACAAAAAGAAGCGTTGACAACAGTAAATGACATAAAGAGTATCAAATGTGAGTAAGATGAGAAAGAAGTAAAATCTTGGATCAGAGAGATGCACAAAATATTAGCAAAAAACAAAATAACACCGCTCGGACGATTAAAAGAAAAGAAATATATATATATTTAATGCTCGACATATATTGTTCACGAGATATCGCTCGATGTGTCGGGTAAGACCGATATATTAGATATATTTTAAAAAATGACATTTTTGCTTAAAATGTCGCTGTCGTAGCGTTTTCTACTTAAAACCTTTATGTCGGCCGACATGTCAGACATGTCGGCCGACATCTATAACACTGGTTATCATTATGTAGGGGCCTCGAGCACCAGACTTAGTACTAGGTGTCATTATCGTTATTTGTCTTTTTATATGTTGTAAGGCTATATAAAAGCATATGTAAGGTTGTAGGGGGTGAGTAAGAAGTTCTATTTCTTGTTTATTATGTGAGATCATTGGTGGTCTCTCCTCTAACGAGCAACCCTGCTTAAGGCTCCACTGTATCGTTATCTGCCGAGTAGGCCCATAACAGATATACCTTTTCGTAGTGCAATTATGCACCCATCAAGATCTGAATTTACAGTAAGTGTTGCGTGCTTTGGTAGTATGATATCCTTATTCCATCTAGTATAAAAAAACAACTCTTTTTTTTGAGCCAAAAGGAGAATTCGTACTAGAGACAAATTCACTTCGCTATATAGCCTATATTTGGTTTTGTGGTGGCGGGTGCATCCGGTAGGTCGAAACGCCACTTTGAAACCGGAGGGGGAGAGGTGGGGGTCAAAACTGAGCGGATCAGGGCCGTTTCCTCCTTGCTGCGGGTGCAAACGGAGCAAACGCCGCCGACAGCCGTTTGTTTACCCGCCGTCCGGCGGCATTTGCTCCAAACGGAGGCGGCGAAACGCAGAATTAAACGAAGCCATAGACTCACTTCACTTGCCCTCTCCTACCGAAGTGAGGTAGGAAAGTAATGACTCAGATTCACATGAGGTAAATGGGGCGGCACGTGGTCGAATCCCCAGCGAGCAAGACAAACTCCACGTGCTTGAGCCCGAAGTGCGTGCGTGAAGGCGTTTTCACATTTCACATGTTCCGGAGTCTCCCCTGTTTCCTTTGATTTCCTAGGCTTTCTTTTATTTTGCATTTTTGCTATGTTATTTTATTTCTTACATCAGTCTCTGCCATATATAAGGCAATCTGTAATAGGGCTAGGGCCACTCTCTTGAACAACAAAATATAAACGTGAACTCTTCCTGGAAACTGTGTGTGACATTGGGCGGCTGTTGAAGCCCTTCCTTTTTTCCATTTGGTATCACAGATAGGTTATACCCTGCGTGGTGGCGGATGGACGATCCTAATGTCTCTATCCTCCAGCTCTTGCAAGCATTGCAGCAACAGTTACAGCTACAAGGCGAGCGTGGAGGCGCGGATGTGCGCTGCAGTGGGGCTTTGGCACACAATCTCCACTATTTGTGTAGAAATGAGAATAATTAGGTGTGATTCTGCATTAGGAATTTAGGATTGAACAGCACTGTCCAAACAATGTCACAGGCCCGAGGATTGGGTTATCAGACTGGATGCAACGGAGAAAGCAGACGAGGGTTGCTGCGAGCAGTGTTTCCCTTTTTATCCTCGGAGCAGACCATGTGATTTGGAGTCTTTGTGATTTCAAGTCAATGAATCCCTGATGGGTTTTGTGCACAATGCACTCTTGAATTGTGGGATTTTATCACAATGCATCTCGAATTATTAAAATTGACACAATGCACCTCCAATTACCATTATTAGTCTTGGACTTTGCATCCTTGACTTATAAAACATGGGTATTTCTGTCAAATTAGGACACCAGGGTGCAGATTACCAGTCATCCTCTAATTTTAAATTTTTAGTGTGCATTCCGCTAAAGACTAATAATTGCAGGGTGGATTGTGCCAATTGTCCAAGTCCCTGATAACCTTGAAAATTTTAAAATAATATTTGATCCTTAGTTTTTTTAAAGACAACTGTAAATATTTTTTATTGTTTTTGATTGACCGAGTTCTTTCAGGGAGCTTCTACTTTGTATGGCCCACACACTCTGAGTGCTTACATTCAGGAGTTCCGGAAGCTCGCATCCGCCCTCCTCACCGGAGAAAGCATCCCTCCCGGTCCTCCGCCCCCAGACCTACTGAACAAGCAAATAGGCCTTCTTCCTCCCGTGGTGGTTGACGCAACACCAGCTGGTGTAAATTTCGGCGATGTCAGCGGCGATGTGCCTGTCAATTCGACGTTCAAGCGGGGGGACACTGTCGCTGCCACATTTTGGTCCGCCTGCCCGAGAAACGACCTCATGACGGACGGCACATTTGCACTGGTGGAGTTGTTAGATGCCACAAAGAAGTGGGTCCCTGCTTTCGACGACGATGACCTCTGCTTGCGCTTCAAGTGGTCAAGACCCTCGAAGCTCAGCCCTCAAAGCCATGCGACCTTGGAGTGGAGAGTCCCCCAATCCGCATCACCGGGAGTTTACAGACTGACCCATTTCGGTGCTTCCAAGAGTTTGTTTGGGTCAATTAGCCACTTCACCGGCTCCTCGAGCGGGTTTGTCGTGGTCTAAGTGTACCCTAAACTAAATCTCTTGCCCACATGTTCTTCTAGGTATGATAGGGCTCATGCATCCTTCATGTATTCTGTTTTACTACCATATGCTCTTAATAAGGATCATTTATAGACCTCTCCTCTTAAGTTTACTAAATTACAGGCTGCATCCTTTTATTTTTGACTGTTGGTAGGTGAAAGATTAGGAGTACTATGGTTTAGAACAAATTTGTATCTCTTGTTTCGGATATAAAAGAAAAAATAACTCATATAAGCTGGGTGACTATAACGTTATGGGTCTATTTGACGTGGTGTTTTTGCTCCGGTAAATTTGGAGAAAAATATCATTTCTCACTGTATTGGCATGACAACGGTTATGAACGCCATCAAAAAAAGAATGCTTGTTTAGAACATAGAAGTGATGGGAGAAGTTCCTTGGTGAGGCCGGGTATTCACTGTGCTTATGCCCGGCAAAAGGAGATTATTATTGCATTTGGCGTGGCTTTTCATGTTCTATGTATGTTTGGTATGACAAATGTTACTATCATTATCAAAAAAAAAAAATAGTTTGGACTATAAGATTTTCACATGACAATGATATTTTTGTCCAACCTCATCAAAATAAATAAGCCGTGATAAGTCGCACCAAACACAGCCTTTAAGAATTAACAAGTTAATTGGCAATGCATTTGAAATCTTTAATTTTCCAGATCACAGTTTTCCCCATAGAATAGTTTGAAACTTTACTATTTTACATGATTTATGCCTTTTATGGGTTTTAAAAGGAGAGTTTAACTAAACTTAAAAATTAATGGGGGTGTAGAACGAAATTTTAGCTTAAATAATTGCAAATTTAAATTTATTAAATTTATAGATAAATAAATAATATTCCCATTTGAAAATTACTGAGATTCCATATATTTTTCTTACAAACTTTAATAACAAAATTGCATCAATGTAACTTCTGCTGAATTTCTTTTTGGAGTCGAGAAAAATTGGTATTAGATTGGGTGCATGAAAATTAGTATCTTTTAAACTCTTTTAAGAGTTTTAAGTGCAATGATCTCTTTTTTCACATAATTTAATTAGCTGTGAAAATAATAATTTTTTAAACTCCTTAATCTTGCGGAGTTTGCAGAACAAATCTGAGCTGAACTCGTGCGACATTGGTTTTACTCGTACTCCAGTTGCTTTACTCCGCTCCAAATTAAAATGCATTGGCATAAACTCGAAAATTATTTGGCTCTGTTCGTTTGCAAGCTTGACGATGTAATTGAAATTTTAATAAATTCTGTGAAATTTTTCCCATCTATAAGAATTGAACAATTCTGATCGAGACACGTTTTTCGTCCGGGAGTGCTTTTTTCGTCCGGACATACATGTTTTCGCCCGGGCGTGCGTTATTCGCTCGGGCGTGCGTTTTTCGACTGAGAGCGCGTTTTTCCCAGGGGGCGCGTTTTTCCCCTGGGCGCCCGTGCGCCCGTTATTCGCTCAGGCGCCCGTTTTTTCGCTCGGTCTCCCGTTTTTCGCCCGGCCGCCCGTTTTCCCCCCAGGCGTGGGTTTTTCGCCCGGCCGCCCGTTTTTCGCCCCGGCCCGCGTTTTTCGCTCGGGCACTCGTTTTCACCTGGGCGCCGGTTTTTCGTCTGGGCGCACGTTTTTCGTCCGACCACGTATTTTTTTACGGTCACGCTTGTGTACCCGAGTGTACATTTTTCTGTCTGGATGCACATTTTTTTTATAACATGTGTAAAAAATATTAGTTTCATCCTAATATTTTTCAATTATCATATTGAATTTTATTTAATAAACGAACAAAAAAATTAATCAATTCCGCAATATTCACATATTGTTTATTAGGCAAACACTGGAATTGAAATTAGTCGCCGATATTTAATTTCACAATATTCACAAATATTCAATTCCAATATCGAAATCCAATTACATCTAAACGAACGAACTCTTACGGTCTTTGTTTCACAGACATTGATATTGAATTATTGACTTTTAATCTAATATCAATACACATGAGAAATAATATTAAGTTTAATCCATTTTTTGTTGGTCTGTACGATAACCTTCTGTCATAGGAATTGATAGTCAACATTTTTTATTATTCGTTTGCAGAAAAAATTTTGTCATATAAATTGACATTGATCAATGTTAACCTTCAAAGCATCTTCCTGTGTGAATTTTTCGTCCGGATGTAAATTTTTCGCCCTGGCGCGATTTCTTTTTGACTGGGCGATATCACAAATGTTTCGCCCGACAGTGGTTTTTTCGCTCGGGCGTGATTTTTTCAACTGCTAGCGATTTTCCCCCGACCGCGATTTTTTTCCCCGGACGTGATTTTTTCGTCAGGGCGTGATTTTTTCTCCCGGGCGCGCAATATTTTCGCTAGGGCGCGATTTTTTCGCCAGGGTGCTAATTTTTTCACAGACACGATTTTTTCTCCTGGCGCGATTTTTTCACTCGGGTGCAATTGTTGGGTCCATTGATCTCAATATCCCAGATTTGAAGAAGGCCTACAGGATAAGGGTATACACATGCATGTCAGTTCACTCAACGCCAGAGAGCCAAAAACGTTGAGTAAAGACTAGACATTTAAAGCCTCGGCATTGGCAAGGCAGAAAACAGCCTAAGTCCACAGGCGTTGAGTGAAGGCAGTTCACTCAACGCCCAGCGACAGAAGCGTTGAGTAAAGCTCAAGCAGCCAAAGCCATAGAAGATCTGACAAGAAACTTGGCTATGTTCAGAAGCGTTGAGCGAAAGCAGTTCACTCAACGCCACAAGAAGAAAGCGTTGATAGAACAGAGTGACGTCAAAGCCTCAGAAGAAGTAGACAGAGAATCTGTCTAAGTACAAAAGCATTGAGTGAAGACAATTCACTCAACGGCAGCTCAACAAAGATTCAACTAAGTACAGAAACATTGAGTGAAGGTGATTCACTCAATGCCAAAAAAGCGTTGAGTGAGAAAGGCTCACTCAACGCCTAAACAGTTAGACCACAAAAGTCTATATTCATTGAGTATTAAAGCGTTGAGTGAAGACAGTTCACTCAACGACAGCTCAACAAAGATTCAACTTAGTACAGAAGCGTTGAGTGAAGGAGGTTCACTCAATGCCAAAAAGTGTTGAGAGAGAAAGGCTCACTCAACGCCTAAACAGTTATACCACAAAAGTCTATATTCATTGAGTATTGTCAACTCACTCAACGCCTGATGCTGCAGAAAATTTGGCTAAGTGTTTTGGCATAGAGTGACAAGCCTTCACTCAACATCTATGTTGAATTGTCTGAATTTGACTAAGTACACAGATGCTGACGTCAGCAAAAAATCAAATGTTGCGGGAAGTCTACAGTACACGACAAATGGCGCCGCTTGCACACTGTACTGCATTTAATGCAAAAGCAAGCTTGCAGCTACCAACTACTGGTGGTCCCAGTGCTAAAAAGACACTACTAGAAAAGTGAGTATTGGCTACATTTTTTTTGGACAGGGACTAAAAATCGTGGCTAATACACTGATATTAGCCACGTTGCCAAAATCGTAGTTAATAGTTATTTTATAGCTAGGGTTATAAATAGTGTGGCTAATACATATGTATTAGCCATGAAAAATAAAATTCATGGCCAAAACCGACATATCAATCAAAACCCGCACATTTTTTTACGCTCCAACTATTTCATCCCGATCTCAACCCTAGCCATCACTCCACGCCGCAGCCCCTCCCCTCGCAACTCCCTCTCTTCCTCGACAGACCACGACATCCCCTCGACAAATCGACAAAGCAGTTCTTCCTCTCCCATTCTCCTCTTCAATGGAGATCAAGTATTTCATTCATTCGACACCCTCTTTTGCTCTCCAAATCAATTTTACCCCCTTTCTCGTTCCTCTCTTAACATTTTTAGTGACCGCCGAAGTCCAACACCTCTGCAATGCAATGGAAAAGCCCAAACTCTGGAGACCCCGCCGACTATTTACACGATTTCTGCATGGACGAGGAAAAGGTCGGCGCTCGCGAGGTCTCTCCTAGGTCTAAAGGAGGCTGGCGGTCACTGCTAGGACACAAGGAGTTCAGAGGTTGTTGCTTTGGAAGAGGAGAGGTCAAGGTGTTCCCCGATATTTTTTCCGCTCCCAAGTTGGCAGCATTTTGAGCAGATGCCGGCAAGGTGTTGCTTGATCTCATTCCTCGATAGCAATCCCGGCTATCGATTCGCTTCCTCAATAGAGCTCCAGATCCGATCGCAATCAAGCTCCCGATCTAGACAAGGTAACACCTACCTCTTCTATCTTCAATGATTATGGTAATATGTTGCCTCCTATGGTATCTGTAATGGATAACATTACTGATTTTTTTTCTAGATTTTAGATCTATTGACTGCTTTATTTTAGATCTATTGTTTCCTTTATCAAAAGCTAATGATAGGAAAATAATTTTAGAACTCCTTTATTTTCTTGTTTTTTCTCTCATTTTTTGCTATTTGATTATGTAATCAATTTCTTATGTTAGAAATACGTTGATTAAGAATGTTGATGCCGAAACAAATTGATCATATATCCATTTTTGTTTTGGAAATCTGTGTTCCTTGTAAAAAATCACTTTACAAATCTTTTATTTAATGACATGTGGTTGATTACTTGATTAGGAATTTTGTTGATGCTTTTTTTCAAGTAGGGTGTCTTCCTTTCTCTGAAATGGGTTGTGTAATAACATGAACCCACATCCTTCGTCCAAACACAATATTGCCCAAACACAATTTTGTCAATTTCAATTTGCATAGAACTATATGGAAGTGTATATGATAAAATGTGAAAATTTGGATAAAATTGTATGGAAGTGCTTCAGTATTCTAAATTTTGATATAGTTGTATGAAAGTGCTTCCGAATAATAAAATACTATGTCATATTGACATTCTATATAACACGAACACTAAATAAAAGATTGCATATACCATTGCATATGCTGAGTATGGTGTTGTAATATCATATAGGGGGCATATTCATCAAGTCCCTCAAACATTACAAATACTACATCCTTCCCATTAGATTCTCTCTGAATCTAATGGTAAGCTCTTTATAATCTTTATATTCTCCCCATTACTTTAAAGTTTCTTGTTAGTATAAAGCTATGAAATCCTAATTATATCAGGATTTATATGACATTTTGTGGGCTGTGTGTATCTGTACTTGTTATTAGTTCCAAATACAAGTTTTTTTTTTCATGAACAAACTGGGTACCTCTTCTGATATTTGGCTTTTGTGTATAAAGATAACAACTCTAAGTTTATAGTTCTAAGCTATGTGCATCACCTAACAGCAGTAACAATTTTCTTTTGAAACAATCCATATGTTGTTCCCTCTAGTCTTGGAAATTTTTTTCTTAAATATATGAAGTCTTTTATTTACTTTAAAAAATCAGACTTCAAACAAAATATGCAAAATGATTTGCCAAGTCCAAGTGTATCATAGAATTAACTATTGTAGCACGTATATCCACACACTATTGTAGCAAGTACATCTGCCAAGTATCTGATACGTACCGGTACCGGAAATGTATCCAGTACGGGTACGTGACCCCCATAAAAGTATCAGTGCTTCATTGGATCCAACATGTTAAATCCTTTCTATTGCATTTCTACTGCATCATATACTATTTCATGAGTGAACAATATTATCAATTATGTTCAGGAGAATTCGAGTAATGTACCTGTTACTCTTGCATTAGCTGCTGCTATTGCCTTGGATTTGTTTGCCTCCACAGAGGTAAATGCATTTGCGCAGCTTTCTTTGTGTCTTCTATGATCTGATGAAATACTATTTATTTTCTTCTGAGTCGATCATCATATTTTGCCGCAGATAGAAACTTTACTTCAGCTATTGGGATCTGCTGCTATCATACAACTCCTCACAAAGAAGCTCTTGTTTGCAGAAGTTGGTTTCCATCTCAACAATTTGATTTTTTTCAGTTCAATTTTTATTCCTAAACTCCGTTTGGCAGTGCGGGTGATGGAGAAGTGGCCTGCGGCGCTGCAGTATCAATCGTTTTACTGTGTCGAAGGTCGGCCATTCCGCCTTCCGCACACAAATGAAAATTACAAAACTCCTATGGTGTTCGACCATGGGCACCGGACCGTGGTTGGGTCTCCATCCACGAATTTACACACACTGTTCTTGTTTTAATTAAATTTGAATTTGAACTTTTATTTCATTTTGATAGGACCGCAAGAGAACATTACAACAAATTGATGAGTTCTTGAATACAAAGGTTGCTCCCAAGGAACTTGCTGATGAGATAAAGGTATAACAACTTCTGTGAATTGATGAGCATACATGTTTCATCAATACAACCATTTGAAACATCCAATTTCTTTGCGGATTCTATGACATTTCTGCAGTATTTCCTTTCACATGTCGTTGCTTTTGTCTCAGTGTTTTCTTGATGCAGGGTAAACTGTCAGTTCAATTTGATGAATTATTCAAGAAAGTCTGGGAGAAAGACGTTTATGAAATTAGAGAAGCTGATGGTACTAAAGCTTCAATGCAGTATTATCATGTGTTAGTAGTAGATTCTCTTGGACAAAATTCCTTATGGGTATAAAACAATTAAATTAAGATACAGTGTGAGAGCCATGTATTTATATGTTGTCATTTTTTGTGCGACTATGTGTGCGAGTGTATGTGTGTGTGTACTATATTATAATGAGAGGAGCACATGTCATTACATTATTTTGAATGTGTTTTTTTTAAAAAACATAAATTATTATTTGCCATGGCTTGTAACTGTGGCAAATAGCTTTTTTTAAAAAAATGATGAGTTCACTTTTAGCTAGGGTTTCATACCGTGGCTAATAGTTGGCTAATACTATTTGCTACGGCCAATCCATAGCTTAAAATTTTTAGCCACGCCGACTTTAGCCACGGAGTTTTCCCGTGGCTAGACCGTGGCTAAAGCATTTTTAGCCACGGTTTTGGAATTTTTGCCAGGGCAATTTGCCCTGCCCAAAAGTCTATTTTCTAGTAGTGTGAGTCGTTGGACAACGGGATAGAAAAGCAATCAGATCTAGAAATTAAAGAAGGCTTTTTGGATCTTTTGGAAAAAGTACTGAATTTCATCTTCCTCCTCTCGACATTGTTGCAGAGTTTGTAGAAGCTGTTCAAATCACTAATCTGAAAGAGCAACTAGTTAGCTTTGATCTTCAACAACAAGTTCAGAGTAATTTCTCTAGAGAAGAAACAGAAGCAAGGCAAGCCCTAGCTGCAGCAACTTCACAGGTCTGGCTGACCATTCCTGAAGAACTTTTCCTGGAACTATGAAGAAGACTGGACTGGGCTGTCTCAGCACAAGGAAGAGGAAGACACAAAGAATACTTCTCTGGTGTCTAAACATCTTCAGCAAACCTTTTTTTCGTCTGTAAGATCTTCTTGATCTGAGTGTAAGTCTAGTCTTATAAAGGCTGAGTGTAGGATCTTTAAGTAGATCATGAGTGGTAGGATTCAAGTGGTGAATCTAAGGTAGGATCCAGGTTTGGATCTGAGCTGTAGGGTTGTTGGCCTAAGGTAGGAGAGTCATTTTCTCTGAGTGGTAGGGTTATCCTCCTAGCCTGAGTTGTTGGACTTAGTGATAAGTTTGAGGTAGGTGGTATGTGGATCACTGAGCTGTAGGAGATTTGCTGGCTCTAAGTGGTAGGGCTTTGTGTATGAGGTAGGTCTTGGAGGAGACTGAGAGATCCTGAGGGATTTGTGTTGTAAGCTCTTTGGAGCCGAGTTTGGAGGAGTTGCCTTGTCTAACAAACTATTAGAAAGGTGGGAGAGACAGTGGATGTACTCATAATCTGGGAAACCACTATAAAATTCCCGTGTGCTACTTGTGATTGTCTTGAGAGCTAAGTATAACTAAATCACAACTCACTTAAATTATAAAAAGGTTAAAAATACTTAAAAACCTTTCCCCCTAGGTTATTAGCTACTCTTGGAACTAAAGTCTTTCAAGTGGTATCAGAGGGAGTGTTGGGTCTATTGCCTATAATGTGCTAGATTTGAGGAAGTCAATCTTGTCAATGATATACATAAAGTTGTATTTGATGTGTGTCTGCGTTCATGCTTGCGGGGATGTCCTAGTAATAATGATGGGACAAGTAGCCTAAGTGTCTAGGTCAGGTAAACACTTACCTAAGGTGTGGATAGACAACAAACTATCCAAGTCCACAGGCGTTGAGTGAAGGTCATTCACTCAATGCAAGATGACTTATAGTGTTGAGTGGAGCCTATACAATCAAAGCCAAATTAGAGCAAGCTGAGAAAGTGGGCAAGTCCACAGGCATTGAGTGAAGTCCACTCACTCAACGACATACAACAAAAGGCTGTGAGACAGGCTAATGCAGTAAAATCCTAAGAGGAAATGGGCAGAAAAGTGGCTAAGTCCACATGCGTTGAGTGAGTATCACTCAATGTCATACTCTATATTCGTTGAGTATTGCCTTGCAGGTCAAAGTCACAGAAAAACTGTGCTGATATTTGATAAAGTCCATAAGCGTTGAGAGAGGCAAGCTCACTCAATGCCATATGGTATAGCTTTGACTAAATCTCATCCAGTCAGAGTCTGTGTTTTCAGACACAGAAATTTGGCTAATTCCAAATGCGTTAAGTGTAGTTTACTCACTCAATGCTAATTAAACCGAATAAAATCTGTTAAGTAGTTTGGCGTTGAGCGGAGCTTGCTCACTCAACGCCAAGGAGTAGAAAAATCTGGCTAAGGCAGAAAGCATTGAGTAAGGCATGCTCACTCAATGCTCTCAATGCCATGATTCAAAAAATCTGGCTAAAGCAAAAAACATTGAGTGAGGCGTGCTCACTCAATGCTCTCAACACTTAAGATGCTGAAGAAGCAGAAAAATTCTTAAGGCAGAAAGCGTTGAGTGAGGCATGCTCACTCAATGCACTCAATGCCTAAATTACAAAAAGCATGGCTATGATACAAGGCGTTGAGTGAGGTGTGCTCACTCAACGCTCTCAACGCCAAGCACACAGAAAAGGCTAAAGAATAAGCTAAGACATAAAGCGTTGAGTGAGGCTTGCTCACTCAACTCTGTCAACGCTTAGATAGATAGAATTCTGTCTATGTACTTTGGCGTTGAGTGAAGCTCGTTCACTCAACGCTTATTCTACTAGTGCTCAATTTTGGTTAAGTCCACAGGTGTAGACGTCAGCAATATCTGCAAAATCGATAAAGTCAACTTATTTCAAATCAAGTACAGAGAAGCTACAGAACACGACAAACTCTGCCGAGAAGCTACTGTATGTATTCTTTCGTTAAAGCAAGGTGCAACTGGATGCTGCAAGTGGGCCCCACTGAATTCTTAGAGCCGTTGATCAGCGAACTACAAAAGGAGGAGAGTGGCCAAGACGAAAATAACTTTTAGGGTTTTATCAACTTGAAAAGTTGCGGTTGGAATTCATCTTCCTCACCATTGCTGTCAAGAAGTCTTCCTGCAAGAAGAAAAAAAGTTTAGTTAGCTAGTGCCATCTTCACCTGCACCAACAAGATCAAAAGGTATATATTCTGAGAGAGAAGCAGAAACAGAGAACAAGTTCTGCAGATAAGAGTTGTTTCTCAGTTCAGCAAGCTTAAATATGAAGATTTACTTCTGGAGCTGAGAAGAAGGAAGAAGAAAGTTGCTGATTCTATGCTGGAAAGGAAGAGGAAGCAAAGTAGTTTGCTGCTAGTTACTTCCAACTCAAGATCCTTATAGCTGTGAAAAAAGTTAGAGCTGAGATAACTCAGCTCAAGGGATCATCACAGAGAAATTTCTCTATGATAAACATAAATCCATTTCACTCATGTAGGATCATTTTTTGATCTGACTTGTAGGGCTCTCTGAGCCTGAGGTAGGGCAAAGATAGTTGAGCTGTATGATCCAGTTTGAATCTGAGGTAGGTGGTGAATTGACCACTAAGCTATAGGACTTGGTTTCAAGTCTAAGGTAGATGATTCATTCTCACTGAGCTGTAGGGCACTTGTGCCTGAGGTAGGATATGGCTGCAGATCTGAGTGTAGGGCCTTTATGCTTGAGATTATAGGAGAGTCATTCTCCCAGCCTGAGTGTAGGGCCTTTGGCCTGAGGTAGGTGATTTGCTGATCACTGAGTTGTAGGCCCTTGTGGTTGAGTTGTAAGTCTTGGAGGAGACTGAGAGATCCTGAGGGATATGAGGTGTAAGCTCTTTGGAGCAGTATTTTGGAGAATAGCCTTGACTAACAGGAAGTTGGCAAGGTGGGAGGAGTGTGGATGTACCCAAAAGTTGGGGAACCACTATAAATTGTTATGTGCTTTTCTGTGTTGTTTTCTTTATGCAGGTACTTGAAAGCTAAATACTGCCAACAAACTAAGTACTAAGGAAGATAAATTAAAAGCTAATAATATCAATGAGACAACCTATTCACCCCCTAGGTTGTAAGATACCTTGAAAATAAATACTTTCAAGTGGTATCAGAGGGAGGTTACTCAAAAAGGATCTAACCATCTGAGTGATCTTCCAAGTTAGCTACAAACTATCCTTATGGGTTCAGGAGTGAACTATAGGGAGCTGGGTACCATGAAGCTTCATATTTGCAGGAAGGAGGGATTTGACATCTGGAAGGAGAGGGTCAGGCTGTTAATGGAAGCAGCTGACCCTAAAATCTTCATAATAATTAAAGAAGGACCTTTCACCCCCATGAAAGTGTCTATCCTAGATGCAAACATCCAGACACCCAAGACTTATGAAGAGATGACAAAGGATGGAGTCATTCTTATCACCATGGACAAGAGGGCTCAAAATGTCATTGTCAGTACAATTGATGATTCTACCCTTCAGAATCCGATTCACTGCAAAATTATAAAGGAGATATGGGACACTCTGGTGATCTACATGGAAGGAACAGAGTAGGTCAGGAATGACAGAAAGTCTATGATCAACCAGGAGTATGAGGCCTTCGGACAGTCTAAGGGTGAGAACATAGCCACCTGCTATGAAAGATTCTTCAGAATAATAAATGAGCTAAGGACCTATGAATGAGTTTTTAGTCATTATGAGCTAAATGATAAGCTCCTCGGGTCTCTCACCAGAGACTAGGACACAAAAATATGTGCCATCAGAGAAATGGATAAGCTGGGTGACACTCCACCTTACACCCTATTTGGAAAACCAATCTCTTATGGGATACAACTAACAGTCAGGAAAAAGGAAGAGACCAACTGAAAATCTCAAACCAAAGAGAAGTCAGTGTATTTCAAAGCTAAAGCCACAAGGATAAGCAGGAGAAAGACCCCTTCTCCTCCAAGAAGACCAGTAGATTCAGACTGCTCTGAATCAGATGCATCAGATAACAACATGTCTGATGAGGACTTTGTTGTTTTCTCCAGGCAGCTCCATAGGCCGATGAGGAAAAAGCACTGGAAGAACATGTCATCCACCTCAGCTTGTCACTGGAAGAAAACCTCCAAGGAGGACAGGTATGGCTCTAAACCTAGTAAATGGAATTCATCTAACATTGTCTGTTACTACTGTAGCAAGCCAGGGCATGTCATTGTTGATTGCCCTGTGAAGAGAAGGGAGGATGGTGAGAAGAAAGTTCACCAAAAGCACACGTGCAAGAAAGAAAAGTCCCTTGTGGCTAGGAAAGAGAAGAGCTAGACAGACTTACCATCATCAGAGTCTGAATAAGAGGAAGCCTACATTGAGCTGGTTGATGTTGTTGCTAAACATGAAACTATTTCAGCATATGAAGACTATCCTGCTGCAAGGATAAGAGTCAGGACCCCTCTGACACTATTGGACAGTGACTTAGAGGTGGATGTTGATGAAGAAGATGCCTACAACTGCCATAGGCTGATTACAATGATTGATGAATAGGGAAGTCAGGATCAGCCTGGTCAAAGTACTGTACATTCCCTATCCAGCTCTATGTCTAAGTATGAGATAAGTCCATATGCAGAAGCCTCTTCACCTAATGGTGATCAAGATGATTCTGGCTCATAAGGTGATGTCAATCAATTGATTGACAGATATAGTGAACTTCTGGGTGTCTTTAAGAAATGCACGAAGTTATCTAAGAAGCGGGCTAAGGAGATTTTATGTCTTCAGCCGGCTGCTTCTCAAATGCTGAAACAGCTGTTGTGCTGAATCAGACAATGAGGGAACTCAGTGAACTGAAAACCCTGTCAGGCATCCAGATGGAGACTATCAAGAGCAAGAATACACATTAAAGATCTTGAAGAAAAGCTCCAAAGGGAGAAAGGTATTGTGGCCAATTTCTTTAAGCCCAATATAGTATTGCCCTTGATAGATTCCTTCTCCTCGCAAAAGGATTAGAAGGGGTTGGGCTTCAAGGGTAACACATGACCTGCCCATCCCAAAGGGAAAGGGAAAGTTACAGTTGTGACAATGGCATCTAGGCCATATATCCCATTCAAGAGGGTGATATTCCCTTTAAATAGGTATGACCAGGAAAGTATATTGGTCACTATATGAATGGTGCTTCCACAAGTGGAACAAAAGATGTTCTCAACCATTGTGGAAGGAATAGCAGGGTAAGTGCCTTTAAGGCTACCAATGAGGAAATTCAAATGACCCATCATGGACCATTTGTTTTTGGTGCTACAGCCCCCTCCTCTCAAAAATGTGGCAGCACCCAATTTTTAGAACCTGTCAACATAGAATTTGACTAAGGGTTAATCTATTAGCTTGCCGGATATGGCCGTTTCTGATGCTATTTAAAGCATACTGTCTGGAAAGAAATGTGATGCTAATGGGATTCAGAACATGCCACGCAAGCCAGCAAGCAGATTAACCTTCAGTCAAATCCAAACTATAAGGAAATATAAAATGGATACTGCACATCTTCCTTCTATCAAGACTGCAGTCAAACCAACTGCTGGGCCTTCATAGAAAAGAAGATACAACATACATGATTGTTGGTGTTGTGGCAAGATATGCCATTATATCATTGACTGCTGGCGCAATCCTAATGTGGTCAGAGCTAAAGTCAGTCCACCAATCAGAAAATTTGCTGGTGGACATGTTCAGTTTCAAACTAATGTGCACCTAGGACCCAATAAAAATTGGGATCCTAAGGTAAAGTAAATTTCTTATTGCAAGTTAGTTCAAGTGACCATACCCCAATATGGTACTTGGATAGTGGTTATTATAGACACATGACTGAGACATGGAGCAGCTTGAAGGAGTTTACCCCAGTGAAAATGGACCCAATGTTATCTTTGGTGGTTCTGATAGAGGGTAACTAGAGGGTACGGTACGATTAAAAATGACATAGTCACTATCACAAAAGTGGCTTATGTTGAAGGGTTGTAACACAATCTCATAAGCATAAACTAGCTCTCTGATCTTGGCTATGTTATTGTCTTCCATAAGGATGAGTGCCTGATTAGGAGGTCAAGTGACCAAGAGGTCATATTGACAGACACTAGGAGTGGAAATGTTTACTGTTTAAACTTTCTATGTCTGGACTCAGATTCTCCTATTTGTATTGTAGCAAATGAAAAGGTCTCATATTATGTCCAGTGGCACAAGAGACTTGCTCACTTGAATTTCAAGACTATTGTCAAGCTCTTTAGTCAAGAGTTAGTTAGGAATGGTCCAAATGTGAAGTGCACCAAGGATAGCATTTGCTCAGCTTGCCAAAAGGGTAAGCAGACCAAAGCTTCCCTCAAGGGTACTAGCTTCAAAGACTCTATGAGGTGTCTATATCTCTTACATATAGACCTATTTGGTCCTATGCCTGTTCATAGCCTTGGTAGGAAAGTCTACACCCTTGTGCTGGTTGATGACTATTCCAAGTTTACTTGGGTGTTCTTTCTCAAGAAAAAGAATGAGACCCTTGATATCTTCATCAAGTTCAGAATGAGTTTAACAGTTCCGTGGTCAAAATTAGAAGTGACCATGGAACTGAATTCCAGTCTGAAGGCATGATAGAGTTCTGTGAAGAGTAAGAGATTCATCAAGAATTTTCTTCTCCTAGAACACCATAGCAAAATAGGATTGTTGAGAGGAAAAATAAAACTCTCATAAGGGCTGGAAGAACCCTGTTGTGTGATACATCTCTCCCATAATATTTCTGGGCTGAGACAGTAAATACTGCATGTCATGTCCTCAACATGGCCTCTATCATCAAAAGCCATAAGATGACTACCTATGCGATCTTGAAGGGAAGAAAACCAAATCTGGGCTATCTCAGAATCTTTGGTAGTAAGTACTATGTGCTCCATAATGGAAAGTCCTATGTGATTAAGTTTGATACCAAATCCTTTGATGGAATTTTTGTTGGGTACAACAATCATAGCAAAGCCTATAGGGTATACAACTTGAAAAGCCAAGTTGTAGAAGAGTCTGTGCATATAGTCTTTGATGAGTCTAGCATGATTAACAGGGAGCTGCCAAGCTCCTCTTCAAACACTACAGGTACAAAACTGATGATGGATAATCTGACCATCAAAGAAGCAGAACCAATTATCAAAGATTAAGTGAATACTCTAGAAGATCTATCAAATACACTTGGAGCAGAGGATGATCAGCAAGAGGCTGTTCCTGAAGCTGTTGCTGAAAGAAATTACCTCCAGCAATTGGGCATTTAAGAGACCATCCTGCTCACCAAATCATTGGTGAAAAAAGCCATGGAGTTGTGACAGGAAGCAGAAATCTGAATACAGCTATGTATGCAAGCTTCCTGTCACAAGTAGAGCCAAAGAAGTTTGAAGATGTCAACATAGATCAATTCTGGATAATGGCTATGCAAGAGGAACTGAACCAGTTCAAAAGATACAAAGTCTGGAAGCTGGTTCCCAGACCTCATGAACATAATGTCATTGGTGTCAAGTGAATCTACAGAAACAAACTTGATGAAAATGAGATTATAATCAAGAATAAAGCAAAATTAGTAGCTAAGGGATACAAACAGGAAGAAGACATTGATTTTGATCAAACCTTTGCCCCTGTAGCAAAGTTGGAGGCCATAAGATTGTTCCTTGCATATGCTGTACACAAGGGATTCAAGGTCTACCAGATGGATGTGAAGTCAACCTTTTTGAATGGTGACTTAAAAGAGAAAGTCTATGTTGAACAACTCACAGGTTTTGTAGTTCCTAACTCACATGATTCTGTTTATAGACTTAGGAAAGCTCTATATGGGCTAAAGCAAGCCCCTGGAGTATGGTATGGGACTCTGGCTTCCTCATTGAGAACAAATTCTCAAGGGGGAAGATAGATAAGACCATATTCTCGAGGAAATCTAAGGGAAAGATCATCATAGTTCAGATCTATGTAGATGACATCATCTTTGGATTTACTGATGACAACCTCTGTAGGAAGTTTGCCAAACTTATGCAGGGGAAGTTTGAGATGAGCAGTATGGGTGAACTTAAGTTCTTCTTGGGTCTCCAAGTAAGACACACTGAAGATGGCTTGTCCATATCCCAGTCTAAGTTCACTAGGGAGTTAATAAAGAAATTTGGTATGGAAAATCCCTCCACCATGAGAACTCCCATGGAATCAAGTATGCCCATATTCAAAGATGAGGCGGGGAAACCTGTTGATGAGACTTTGTATAGGGGATAATTGGTTTTTCTATATCTAACTGCTAGTAGGCTAGACATCATGTATGCTACATGTGTTTGTGCTAGGTATCAGGCTTTCCCCAAGGAATCTCATTATTCTGCTGTAAAATAATTCTGAGGTATCTTAAGGACACACCAGATCTTGGCCAGTGGTACCATAGGAATGAGGAATTTGAACTAACTGGCTATTCAGATGCAGACTTTGCAGGCTGCAAGGAGGATAGGAAGAGCACTTCTGACACCTGTCAATTCCTAGGTAGAAGACTAGTTTCATGTAGCAGCAAGAAGCAAATTGTGTTGCAATTTCAACTGCAGAGTCAGAGTACATCTCAGCAGGTAGCTGATGTGCTCAGTTGCTGTAGATCCAGCATCAACTTCAGGACTACAACCTTCAGATAAGTAGAAGTCCTTTATTTTGTGATTCTACTAGTGCTATTTCAATTGCTAGGAATCCTGTCTCCCATAGCAAGACTAAACACATTGAAATTATATATCTTTTCATTAGGGAGCATGTGGAATGTGAAGATATCAACCTTAAATTTGTCCCAACCGACAAGCAAGTGGCAGACATCTTCACTAAGCTACTAGATGAAGCAAAATTTAACACCTTCAAAATTGAGTTGGGTATGTTATACCTGGTATAGCTTCAGTTGCTCCCCATTTAGTTGCAGGTTATTTTGTATCTTGCAGATGGAACTGTTCTTCAGTAAAATGAAGACTCTTCAAGTGATATACCTTCAGTGGCATCATGGTCAACTGCTATCCAGACTGATATAGACTAGATTGTCTACCAAGAAATATGACAGTGATGCATCAGTTGAGGGGGAGCATGTTCAACACTGCTCTAGCACTCTCATGAAAACCTTGCTGGCTATTTGTTGAAGCCAAAAAGGGAGAGGAAAAGATGATCAAATGTATGATCAGGAATGGTAGTAGCAATTCAGGGGGAGCATGTGTAGTAATCTTCACCTTGCAAGCAAGGAGGTGTGGTAACTATAGATCATTCTCCATTTATATGTGTAACATCCTGACTTTTATTGGGCCACCAGAAACCTAATGCACCCAATAAAAGTTACCCGAACCTCTACTCATGACCCGGTAGAAGGAAAACATAATCAGGGTATAAAGTTAGAGAACTTCGATTTGAGTTCTGTCAGTTCTTGCGAGCTCGTATAGTAAATACAAGCGCGTTAGAACTCATTCCGTTGAACTCTGAGGTCATATGGTGGTATGACCGTTCTTCGTAGAACGTCGCGAATATGAGATTTTCGAATATCGAGCTAGAGAACTCCGATTTGAGTTCTGTCAGTTCTTGTGGTCTCGTATAGTCAATACGAGTGCGTCGGAACTCATTCCGTTGAATTCCGAGATCATATGGTGGATAGGACCGTTCCTCATAGAACGTCGCGAATACGAGATTTTTGAATATAGAGCTAGAGAACTCCGAATTGAGTTCTGTCAGTTCTTGTGGCCTTGAATAGTCAATACGAGTGCATTGGAACTCGTTCCATTAAATTTCGAGGTCGTATGGTGGATATGGCGGTTCCTCGTAAAACATCAAACGAGATTTTTGAATATTGACTAGAGAACTCCGATTTGAGTTCTGTCAAATTCTATGACTTTGTATATTCGATCTAAACACATCGAAACTCGTTGCGTCGCAATTCGAAGCTTAACGATAATTATAAGCGTTTTGACCGTTTTAGCGCGCCACGACACGCAGATTTTGAATATTTAACAAACAAACTCCGATTCGACCCCGATCAGTGGCATTGGATTCGTATGGTCAATACAAAGTCAACGGAGTTGGTTCTAGTCAATTTCAAGGACAAGTGGTCAACATCAGTCAAAACGAGCTTTACGGTGCACCGAAAAGCATGCACACGCCGATGCTACTAAAATACCCCAACTTTGGCATGTCACTCGACGACTTGGACCTACTTTGACCTTGACCAACGTGGGGGACCCACCTCATGGTTGACTTTTGGTCAAACTTCCTAAAAATGAAATTTTCCCTAAAAGGCTAAAATTCCAAAAGTGCCCCACTTGAGCCCCATCACCAAGATCATCATAGACCCTCTTATGGGCTCTAACTTTTTACTATGCAGCCAAGGATTTGAGCCTTGGGCCAAATGAAAATGGCCCACCACACTCCTCCACTCTCTTTCTCTCTCTTCCCCTCCTTCCCCAATAAGTCAAGCTCCAACCAATAGGGGGATGACACTCTAAATGTACCTCTCCTCTAGATGGCTGCCACCTATTTCCCTTGACATGGGTTGAGTTAATCTAACCCAAGGTAAAGGAAAAGCTCCAATCATAAGCCTCCACCTACCCAAGCCAAGATCCAACCAATGGAAGGATTACACCATGATTGTACCTCTATAATGGAGGGCAGACATGTGCCCCATGCTGCTGAGAGTTAACCTTACAAGGGTTGTCCAAACTCACTCTCTTGGTTTGCTTAACCAAGAAGAATTAGAGAGGAGAGGCCTTGCCCGTTCTATATGTAGAGCCCTCTGGTACCAGAAGGTTGCACCTCTCTTCCAAGCTCAAAACGAGCCACCACCATGTTGGAAACGTGTATGGGCTCCCGCTACCTTCCCAAAGATTTCCCAAAAAACTTCTAAGTAGTCGGAGAGACCAACTTGGCGAGACCTCCAAGTCGCGCGGTTACTACCCTGGCGAGACTGCAGCCCACTCGCGACCTGACCGCCCAACTCGTGTGGCGAGATCCATCTACTCACGCGATCACGACGCCAACGAGCCCCTACTCACTTGGCGAGTCCTCCTGCGCGAGCTTCTCCTGCGTTAGCTTCTCCTGCGCGAGTTGCTACTCGCTTGGTGAGTTCCCTTGCGCGAGCTCCTCTTGCGTTACCTTCTCCTGCGCGAGCTGCTACTCGCTTGGCGAGTTCCCTTGCGCGAGCTCCTCCTCCGGCTTGCCCGGTTAGACAAACAAACCGCCCGGACACCACTCTTCTTGCGGCGGGATCAAAACATCTTAGCGCTGCGGCGCTCTCTTTATCTCTCTAAAATAGGAACAAGGAATTTGGGAGTTTATATCTCTATACTCATCAAACTTTACAAGTGATACAACATGCCTATTTATAGGCTAAGGAAAAACTTTCCAAATACCCCATATAAATGCAATCTCTCTCTCCTATTGAATATAACTTCTCAACTAACCCATTAAATACAACTCTCTTTCCCATATATTAAATAATTATAACTAAAATATTATAACTCCAAAAGTAGTGGGACCCGGTCAAACATGTCAACTCCAACAAAACTCCCCCTCAAACTTGGCAACACATGTCGAGTTTGCCTTTGAGCCTCTCGAATGTCTCCACCTTCAACGCCTTGGTGAATATGTCCGCGATCTGCTCTCCGGTAGGGCAATGCACAACTTCCGATGTCTTCAGTTCCACCTGCTCCTTGAGAAAATGATACCTCGTCTCAATGTGTTTGCTACGGCCATGTAGTACAGGGTTATTCGCGAGCTAGATGGCCGACATGTTGTCTACCAACATTGTTGTTGGCCCATCCACTCCATGATGCAGACTCTCCAGAAAGTTCCTTAGCCAGATAGCTTGGCAGGTGCCAGCAGCCGCTGCAATGTATTCTGCCTCACATGACGATAGAGCTATCGTGGCTTGCTTCTTCGAGCTCCAAGGGAACGCACCCGTTCCCATGTTGAAAACATACCCGGAAGTGCTCTTTCGATCATTTACATCTCCGCCGTAATCACTGTCCGAGTAACCTACTAGTGTCAGCTCCTCTCCAGTTGAGTACTTCAGCCCATGGCCTCTTGTCCCGTTGATGTACCTCAGGATCCTCTTTGCCGCTATGAAATGGTCTTCCTTTGGTTCCTCCATATGTTTGCTCACCACCCCAACCGCATACATGATGTCTGGTCGGGTGAAGGTCAGGTAGCGTAGACTACCCACCAAACTTTTGAACAAGGTGGAGTCCACCGCTCCTTCCTTAGAGTCCTTACTCAGCTTCAGTCCAGGGTCGGCGGGAGTAGAGATAGGCTTGCTGTTCTCCATCCTATACTTCTTCAGGATCTCCTCCGCATACTTATTTTGTGAGATGAAGGTCCCATCTTCACTCTGCTTTACCTCCACCCCCAAAAAATAGTTGATCTCTCCCAGGTCCGTCATCTCGAACTCCTTCTTCATCATTCTCTTGAACTCCTTGTACAACGAAGGGTTGTTGCCTGTGAAGATCATAACGTCCACGTATAGACATACGATCATCATGTCGCCATTCTTCTCAACCTTCGTGTAAAGGGCATTGAAAGGGAAACTAGATCTGATATACTCTAGAGGGGGGTGAATAGAGTATATGGTGCTTTTAAAAACTTTTGCAAACCTTTACAATAATTGTTGTAATGAGTGTGAGCAGGGAAGTAGAAGTAAAACTAATCACAGAACTAAGCTATGCAAGAGCTAAGCACAAGAAAATCTAGGCCAGAAATAAAAAGAAAAACAAGCAGAACCAGATGACACAAGGAAATATAGTGGTTCCCCAAACTTGGGTACATCCACTCTTCTACCACCCTAGGTAGGAATCCACTGCAGGATGAGTTGATCAGGTGTCCTGGGCACCAATGAGCTTTTGATAAGGTGCTCAAAAACCAAAGCAGATTTTTTGATCAGGTGTCTTGCCACCAATGAGCTTTTGACAAGGTGCTCAAAAACCAGATTCAAACTTTTGAAGGGAGTTTGAAAAACCCTTTACAGAGTGGGGGTGAGAGATTGATGGCAGTCTTCTCTTTCTCAATCAACTGAGAAGACTAAGTGGAGTGATGTCAAAGCTCCCCCTGAATCCTTGAAATCTTCAGGAAGAAAAGCTTTGCTGAGGGTGATAGGCCTTTAAAGATAGAACTCCAGCAATAGATGGTTTCAGCAATGGCTGAAATGTTGAGTGTCTGGAGTCTTGAAATGGTGTTGGCCTTGAACACTTTGAGAGCTGAAGAGATCTGAAGAATTTTTGAAAGCTTGATCTCTTTGATGAGTGTTCTTCAGAAATCTTTTTGACAGAAGATTTTGAAAGAGTCTCTGTATTCTGAGTTGTGTGTCCTCTTCTTGTCAATCTCTATTTTGATTCAAAAACATCCTGTCTTTTATTCTCTGTGCCAGAATAGAATATCACTCTGTCAAAGATAGCCGTTGGTCTGCATTGATTACAGCCTTAATTGCATAATTTCTTCTGAAGGAAAGTCCACAGAATTATTCCTTGAAAAATCCCTTGAAACTTGGTCCAGAAGTAAATGAAAACGGCTAGCAGATCTTCTGAATTAATTGCAGAATAACTTCTAACTGATTTGAATTTGAATTCTGAAAGATAACTGAAAACGTCGAACTGAGCTCTGCTATCGTCGATCTGAGCTCAGCGAACTGGAAAATTCAAGCAGCAACATAATCGTCGATCTGAGCTCAAAGATCGTCGAACTGAGCTCAGAGATAAAGATCCAGTGCAGAGTCAAAATCGTCGACCTGAGCTCACTGATCGTCGAATGGAGTTCGACGATATTGTGAAGTTGAGCTCAGCGATCGTCGAATGGAGCTCGATGATATTATGAGGTTGAGCTCAGCGATCGTCGAATGGAGCTCGACGATCTGTAGAAGTTGAGCTAGACGATCGTCGACCGGAGTTCGACGAATCGTCGTGCTGAGCTCGACGATTAGACTTGGTCTCCAGACAAAAAACTTGGTCTTCAGGGCAGCTTCCAATCCTAGACTTCTAACCCTTAGACTCAATTCTAATTGACCTATTAAGCTATACAGAAGGTCAAACACAGATTCCTAGAGACATAGTGATCCTGACCCAAATTAGTAATAGGGTGTTCCAACAATCTCCCCCTATTTGGGTTAGGATTACTATTTACAGACTTTGGAAAATAAAAAAAACATCATACAATCAGAAAAGCATAAAAACAACAGCAGCTAGACACATTGCAGAAACATCACAGAGATATATATATATATATGACATCCAGATAGCAGTCAGAAAAACCAAAGATTGTCACCTTACAGAGTTACTTCTTCTCTTTGCCTTTAACCATCTTGATTTCTCTGTTAGGGTTCAATGCTTCCTTGTTGGACCTAGTGTCATCAGCTGCACCCAAGTATGTTTGCTTTGAAGTCCTGGGAACCACATCAGCAGGATGCAACTCCATGTATCTGTCTGCATCAAAGAATTTGCTGGAGGCATATCTTTCTAGCTCTTTTTGTCTTTGCTCTGACATAGTAGAAATATTGGAAGTGTCTAGCCCTTGTTCTTTGGCTTTCTTTATCTGATCTAATGCAGCCAACTCCTTCATCCTAGCAGTCCAAGCAACAGGATTCTTCTCAGGGTCCTCAAATGGTACAGGTGGCTCATACCTGTTGGAAGAAGTGTCTTGAGGAGGCCTAGCAGACACTGTCTCTCTTAGCTTGTAGGGGAATGGACCAGAAGTAGTAACAGATGAAGCATGTCCTCCCCTGGAGTATGGGTGCTGCCTGGAATGCCCTTTAGAATATACTTGAAAATCTCTTTGACTTCCCCTGTATCCTCCTCTCCTGGAATAGGAACCCCTAGATTGGCTTTCCCTTTGATATGATTTAGCATGGGGCTGATAGGGAGCCTGGCTTCTAGATGGGGCTTGACTTGCAGAGCTGCCACCTACACCTGCATCAGGAGGAGGTGGTGGAGGAGGATAAGGGTGCTGGAACTGGGAGGAGCCTTTCTCATACTTTCTCTTCTTCTTCATTGCTTTCAGCTGATTTTTAGAGTACTGCATCCAATGTTCAGTGATTTGGCAGTTATGCAGAATATAATATGGAATATCATTATCATCTTTTACTTTTGCAGGAGGAACCCTTTTCATAGCCTTGCTTCTAGCCTTCCTCTTCCTGACAATAGTGGCAGCAGAGTCATCAGAGTCTGTCTTGAACTCATCAGAGTCAGAACTCTGGGCATCATATATAGCATCTATCTTCTTCATAAGATCTTTCTTCAGTTGCATTGCAGCAGATGGGGCAGAAGCAGAAGGGGCAGCAGCAGGAACAACAGATACAACAACAGATTCAGCAGCAGATACAGAAGGAGAAGCAGAAACAACAATAGTAACTTCAGGAGTGATGGCAGCAGCAGCTTCAGTAACAACAACAAAATCTTCAGCAGGCTCAAAAACAGTTTCAGAAGCAGATTCAGTCTTTTCTTCAACAGCAGCAGCAGCAGCAATCACTGAGAACACAAAAGAAGATATAATGCTGGGGTCACAGCCAGAGAAAGGCACCAGAGCCTTGGACAGATCTTCTGGGGGCTGGACAGCATTAGGCTCTGGGAGATAGCTGAAGTATGCAGTATCAAAAGCAGAAAGCAAAGACCTTAGGTCTATTGCCAAAACTGGAGTAGGAGCCTGAACTGGAGTAGCAGCAACAGGAGCAGCAGATACAAAAACAACAGCAGCAGCAGCAGCAGCAGTATCATCAACAGCAGGAGCAGAAGCAGCAGCAACAGCAGCATGAAGGCTGGCTTCATATGGCATCTCCCCCTGCCTAGATGCAGATACATCTGTATCAAGGCACACTGCTGGAGGTGCTGCCTGAGGAATGAGGGAGGAAAGCCTGGCAGACAGAGCTGCCACTGACTGTTGTAGAGGAGCTAAGGAGGCCTCCATGAGAAGAGAGAGCCTGGGGGCAAGTAGCTCATACAACTTGTCAGCTAAGGCTGGCGGATCTACATGCTCAATATCAGGAGCAGAGGTAGATGGAATAGGGATGGCTGAAGATGCTGGAAGTGGAGGGCTGGATGGTGGAGGGATGGATGGCTGAGGAGTGGGGATGGTGGAGATAGAGGATAAGGGGATGGATATGGAGGGAGTGAATGTTGGTTGGTCAATGATGTGGTGGAGGAGATCTTGGAATGAGGTTGAGGAGGAGGGTAATTCTGGAGGAGAAGAGGGGGAATCATCCATGTAGTAGTCATCCAGAAGGGTGAAAGATGGTATGGATGGAGAAGAGGTGACATCTGGTGGTGGATATGAGAACAATGGGTGGAAGTGGTCTGCAGGAGGTGATGAAATGGTTGCTGGAGATGGAATTGATGTTGGAGATGGGCTGGATATGGTAATTGTGGATGGAACTGGAATGGTGGATGGTAGAGGTAGGGTTGGACTTGGAGGAGGAGAGGAAGCAGCAACAGCAACAGCCAGGTCTTCTGCAGGAGCAGAGACCTGTGGGGGAGTGACTCTGTGAGTCCTGGTGCCTGAAGGAGCACTAGAAGAGGGCCTGCTGGGCTTGCTTATTTGCCTGTCCCACTTGCCAAAGAGGGCACAGGTGAGTCTCTTGGAGGCATTAATGTGCACTCCAGAGGAGACCAGCAAGGCAGGGCATTTGTTCTGCAGGAAAACTCCAATAATCCTTCCAAAATTTACAAAGCTTTTGTTTATTTTCTTCTTTATCAGGTCAAAGAAGACCTCTCCCCAGTTCAAACTTTTCTTATCTACCAGAGCTCCCATGAGACAGAGCTGATGTCTGGAGATAGTATCATGAGCTGAGTGCTTTGCCAGGAGCACTTTTCCTACAACATCTGCTAGGAACCTGTACTCAACAGACAAGTTCCTTTTGAACAACTTGCTAGGGTTTCCCTCTGGATGACCCATCCTGGCAAGTATATCAGAAAATTCTTCCCTAGATAATTCAGCAGTTTCTTCTCCATTTCTCAAACCAAAAACCTCTGTTAAGACTGTGGGGGTCAGAGGTACCTGAGTTCCAGCAATAGATCCAACTATTGTGTTGTTGTCGAGATTGTGAGCAGTATAGACCCATTCCTTTATTTCATCTGAAGCAAGCTTGATTCTAGTGGTCATGAGGGCAGAGAAGTTCTGATCCTTGAATAAATTCAGAATATCTTGGAAAACTTGATCAGTAGTGTTGAACGATTCCAGATCAATATCAAATCCTGCATCAAACTTCATGGTGGCTAGAACAGCAACTGATACGGCCATTGTACCTGCAAAACTTAACAAACAAAACGAACAAGCGTAGAACTGTTTTGAGGGAAGAAAATTCTTGCAGAGAAATTGAAAGAGCAAGAGAGAACGACGGCGAAAAATGAGTTTTATATTAGGGTTCGACGCAGAATTGGAAAGATCGTTGAACTCAGTTCGACGATCGAGGCTTCTAAAGGAATCTGAAGAGACTCCAACATCGTCGATCTCCGTTCGACGATCTGGAAAGGTGTCGACCTCCGTTCGACGATCGTTCAGGGAACAAAATCGTCGAGCGCCGTTCGACGATCGTTGACCGAAGGAGATAGTTCATACTATCTGAGGGGCGCTGAACTCAGTTCGACGATTCGGGGAATCGTCGAACTCCGTTCGACGATCTTTGGGGAAATCGTCGAGCGCAGTTCAGAGATCAGAAAATTCTAGACACTAAGAGAAATCAGAATTTTGCCTAGTCTTGGTCAATTTTTAGCTTTCAAAATCTTGGGCATTATTTAAGACATCCTCCATCTAACATTCCTAACTGATTTAGGAAGAAGGTGTGTTTCTTTTCATCCAAGGGCTTGGTGAAAATATCTCCCCTTTGTAAATCAGTTGGGATATATTGCAGTTCAATTTTGTTCTTTTCAACATTGTCCCTTAAGAAGTGATGCCTAATCTCTATGTGTTTTGTCCTACTATGGAGGACTGGATTTTGAGCTATGGAAATAGCACTAGTATTGTCACAAAAGATTTTTGACTTCTCTAAGTTGTAACCATAGTCTAGGAGTTGATTTTGAATCCACAGTATTTGTGAACAACAGCTGTCTGCAGCCATATATTCAGCTTCAACAGTTGAAGTTGACACATATGTTTGTTTCTTGCAAAACCAAGAGACAAGTCTATCACCAAGGAACTGACAAGTTCCACTGGTGCTTTTCCTGTCAATTCTGCATCCAGCATAATCAGCATCAGAGAATCCAGTTAACTCAAATGCTGAATCTTTTGGATACCAGAGACCTAGATTTGGACAACTTTTAACATACCTGAGAATCCTCTTTACTGATGTTAGGTGTGACTCTCTAGGGCTTACTTGGAACCTAGCACATATACATGTAGCAAACATTATATCTGGTCTACTAGCTGTAAGATACAGTAAAGAGCCAATCATTGCTCTATATGTTGTCTGATCAACAGGTTTCCCATGTTCATCAGCATCCAATACAGCATTGGTAGGCATGGGCGTTTTCATACAAGATGCCTCAGACATGCCAAATTTCTTAACCAGCTCATTAGTATATTTGGTTTGAGAAATAAAGATGCCTTCAGCATGTTGTTTGACTTGCAATCCTAGGAAGAAGGATAACTCACCCATGCTACTCATCTCAAATTTAGAATGCATCAGGTTAGAAAACCTTCTGCACAATTTTGAGTCAGTAGAACCAAAGATGATGTCGTCTACATAAATTTGTATTAGTAGGGTATGAGACTTATGGGTTCTAATAAAAAGAGTTTGGTCTACTCTACCCCTGATAAAACCATTTTCCAAGAGAAAGCATGCTAGGGTCTCATACCATGCTCTAGGAGCTTGCTTGAGACCATATAATGCTTTATTTAATCTAAAAATATAATCAGGATAAGTTGGAGAGATAAAACCTGGAGGTTGTCTGACATATACTTCCTCTTTGATGTCTCCATTTAAGAAAGCACTCTTGACATCCATCTGATAAACCTTGAAGTCTTTGTGAGCTGCATAAGCTAAAAATATCCTGATGGCTTCTAATCTTGCAACAGGTGCAAAGGTCTGGTCGTAGTCAATTCCTTCTTCTTGAGAATATCCCTGGGCAACTAGCCTTGCCTTGTTCCTTATTATTACTCCTTGATCATCCAGTTTATTTCTGAATACCCATTTTGTTCCAACAATGGAATGATCCTTAGGCTTTGGCACTAGTTCCCATACTTTGTTCCTTTCAAATTGATGCAACTCCTCTTGCATGGCAATGATCCAGTGTGGATCTTGCTCTGCATCTTGAATGGACTGAGGTTCAATTTGAGAAAGGAAGCAGGTGTGCAACAGGTTTTGGTTGACCTGATTTCTGGTTTGTACACCAGCTGAGATTTCTCCAATTATTTGGGAAATTGGATGGTCTCTTGATGTTACTAAATCAACAGGGGGTGTTGATTGTTCACCAGCCTGTGTTGTTGTTTCCTCTGGTGGTACAACAACTGGCTCTTCAGGTTGTGCTTCAATGTGTGGAGCATTCCCTTCATCTTCACTGCTTTCATCTTCTTGAGCAACCTGTAACTTGTTCATATCTTCAACTAGAGAGTGTTCCTGCAAAGGTTCTATGGTAGAAGAAATCTTCTCCTTGAAAGACATGTTAGTTTCATCAAAAGAAACATGAACAGATTCCTCAATTTTCAAAGATGATTTATTATAGACCCTATAGGCCTTGCTGATCATGGAGTATCCCAGAAACACTCCTTCATCAGCTTTGGCTTGAAATTTTGCTAAATATTTCTTGTCATTATTGTGAATGTAGCAAATGCAACCAAAAATTCTAAAATAGTCAATTCTAGGTTTCTTCCCTTTGAGTAGTTCATAGGGAGTCTTTCCCTTCAGTTTATGTATCAGACTTCTGTTCAGCACATAGTTGGAGGTGTTCACCGCCTCTGCCCAAAAGGATAGAGGTAGATGAGCATCTGTCAACAATGTAGTGGCAGATTCAATAAGGGTTCTATTTTTCCTTTCAGCTACCCCATTTTGTTGAGGAGTTCTAGGAGCTGAGAAAGTATGCCTGATCCCTTCACTCTGATAGAACTCTTGCATAAGAAGAGAATCAAACTATGTCCCATGATCACTTCTGATCAGGGCAGTGTGAGTATTGAACTCAATCTGTATACATTTGAGAAACTCTGTCAGACACTTAAAGTTATCAGACTTCTTCCTTAGAAAGAACACCCAAGTGAATCTAGAGAAGTCATCTACAACTACTAAAGTGTAGGATTTCCCTCCTAGGCTTTGTACTGTGATGGGTCCAAATAGATCCATGTGTAACAGATACAATATCCTAGGTGAATCACTCTTATTAAGTGACTTAAAACTGTTTTTAGTTTGCTTGCCTAATTGACAAGCCTTGCAGAGTCCTTCCTTCTTGTAAGGGCCAGAAGGTAGTCCTCTAACAAGGTTGTCCTTGGAGAGCCTAACAATAGTTCTAAGGTTTAGGTGTCCTAGTCTCTTATGCCATAAAACATTTGGTCTACAGACTGAATTGAATAAACAGATATCTACAGTAGTTGAAAGAAAATCTACTAGGTAGATGTTACCTTTCCTTTTACCTGTCAACACAATTGTGTTGTCCTCTGACTTGATTTTGCATAAGGTTTTGCTGAAGGTCACCTGGTAGCCTTCATCACATAGCTGACTGATGCTGATTAGGTTGTGCTTCAGTCCTTCCACATAAGCTACCTTCTTGAAGGTTACTGAACCAATCTGGACTGCACCATATCCTTTAGTTTGTCCAAAGTTGGAATCACCAAAGATAACTTTGGGTCCAAGCTTGGCTCTAAAGGAAGTGAGGTTGTCCTTGTTCCCTGAAAGATATGGTACCTAAACACCTAGAGGGGGGGGGGGTGAATAGGTGACCTAAACCTTTTTTAACTTTTGTTTGGCAGCACAACAGTTTTTCACAGATTATTTCAGTTAACAGCAATTACAGAAATCACACAGTAAAGCCACAACACAGCACAGCACAGCAGACACACTAATTTTATAGTGGTTCCCCAATCTTTGGGTACATCCACTTTCCCCCTTCGCCTTTCTAGCAGTGTACTAGATTCGGCCAAACTTCTCCACTAGCTCAGAACCCAACAAGGTTCCTACCTCAGGCCCAAAGCCTTACACTCAGCCAAAAGGCCTACACTCAGCCACCCAGGCCTACACTCAGCCAATCAAAGGCCTACACTCAGAGTTCTTCAACTCCTACACTCAGGCACCAAGCCCTACCCTCAGCCTTTATAAAATAGGCTTACAATCACTCAGATCCAATGGATCTTACAAGTTATAATAGAAAATATAAAAGCTAACTCTACAACCCAGAAAAGATGAGAGGAGTTGAGAGTTTCTTGAAGAGTTCTTGGAAGAACTCAGCTTGATCCAAACTGACTTAGCTTTCTTCAAAGCTTCTTGAGTAGAACTGAATTAGTCTGAATCTTCTGCAGTTGATCCTTGATCTCTGCTTCTTGAAATCCAGATGACTCTGAATTCTTCTTTTCAGCCTTAGTTCCAAAGACTGAATCCTTGGTTGGAGCTCTCTCTCTCCAACTACTTAGATCTGCAGTTGGACTGCCTGATCTTCTTGTGTTGATCTTCTGTGTATCACTTCTTGATTAAGTCTGATCAACTACTTCAGTTATTCTCACAACATGTAATGATAATGAACAACCTTCTATATATTAACCACTTGTTCTGTAAACTGTGGGTGCCTATTTATAGGCTTCCTTTATGGTAACCGGCTGATCCGGTTTATAACAGACTTCTGACTTCTCTGACAGTTGATGTAGACTGGCTAGATCGGCAGCTGTCTTGTCAACCAGTCACTTCTTGAAATTCCTCTAACTGTCAGTTAGTGTCGAGACTTTCTGTTCTTAAGTGTCGACACTTATAGACCAAGTGTCGACACATGTTATGTGAGTGTCGACACAAGTCTACAAGGTGTCGACACAATCCCTTGTATGTCTCGACACAGTTTCTTCTGCATGTGTCGACACTGAAATTGAGTGTCGACACAAGTACTTGTACTTCATCCTTTAACTGTATTCTTCTAAGTGTCGACACATCTCCTTTGTGTCGACACATCTTCATGTGTTGAAACTGTCAAGTGTCGACACTGCTTCTTGGTGTCGACACAAGTCTTCATTCTTGATTCTTCAGCTGAGTGTCGACACATTCCCTTAGTGTCGACACTTATACTTAGAATATTTTACAACTTTTCTGTTCTTTGTTAAGTGTCGACACAGCTCCTTGTGTCGACACTTTCTTCAAGTGTTGAGTCTTCTGGTGGTGTGTCGACACATTGTGCTGAGTGTCGACACATTCTTCAAATACTGAGTCTTTAGCTAAGTGTCGACACAATGTGTTGAGTGTCGACACTTACTTCCAGTGCTGAGTCTTCTGCATAGTGTCGACACACTGTGTTGAGTGTCGACACTTGTACTTAGAATCTATAGACTTTTGCTGAGTGTCGACACTTACTTCAAGTGTCGACACTTTCTGGTGTAGACACAGCTTCTTCTGGGTGTCGACACTTCTGCTAAGTGTCGACACAGCTTTTCTGCATTCTTCTACACTGAGTGTCGACACAGCTCCAAGTGTCGACACTTTCTGACTGGTATCGACTCTTCTTCACAGGTGTCGACACAATGACTCCAAGTGTCGACACTGCAAGTCTGGGTGTCGACACAAGCTTTCTCAAGTGTCGACACTTTGCCTCTGGGTGTCGACACATGGACTTAGAAATTTTCAGCTTCAGTCCAGTGTATATCTAACCTGCACAAGTAACTCAAACAAACATCAAATACATTCTGATGTATATCATTGAGTTAGGTGAGGCTTCTTCAAATCAGGTACATTTGATCAATGTACCCAACATTCCCTGTCATGTGCTTAGAGCACCCACTATCCAAATACCATTGCTGGTAAGATGTTGGATAGGTCTTCACCTGCACATAAAACAATTCATTTGTTTTTGACCCAGTTTACCTTGGGCCTAGGTTGATAACCTCTAAATTCAGAAATGAAAGACATCCCTGGCTGACTCTTATAACCTTCAGGATGATATCTCCTTGGAGGTATAATCCATTCAGTATAAGGGTTAAAAGTTTGGGATGAAAAACCCTTAGGATTCAATTTTGATTTACCTTTGAAAGAGTTTCCAGAGCTCTGACCTCTGTTCGACGATCTTGGAGCTGCGTTCGATGATCGTGGGTCAGATCGTCGAGCTCCGTTCGACGGTCGACTATGGCTGAGGTCAGGTATATAAGATCGTCGACCTGCGTTCGACGACATTGGCTGAGATCGTCGATCAGCGTTCGACGATTTTTCCTGAGATCGTCGAGCTGCGTTCGGCGATCGTCGATCTTCATTCGGCGATCGTCGATCTCCGTTCGACGATTTTTGCTGGGACTTAGTTTTCTGAGGTAGATCAGAATTTTTCCTGGCAACCTCTACAACTCCCTTTCCCTTGTCAGAAATGAACTTGATGGGAGTTGTCAGAACAATAGGTTGGCTGGATGAGGCACCCAAGCCCAGTGTACTGTTGAATCTTGAGTTCACTGTGCTTGTGATGTCCATCAGCTTGATGCTTCTCCCATTAAGGGATTCTTCAAGCTTCTTGGCCTTAGAGAGCTCACTTTTCAGTGAAGCTATCTGTTCCATATAGTTCTCCAACTCCTGAGAGAGTTTGAGGTTTTCTGACTTTAAAACATTTTGTTCAGATAATTGATTTCTGAGAGAGATGATCTCTTTCTCAGACTTTAGCAGGTCTAAACACAGTGCTTTAAATTCAGATTTAAAATCTTCTGAAGTAAAATCAAAAGAACTAATTACCTGATCTTCTTCAGGTTGAGTCTCTGAGTCTGACTCTGACTCTTCTTCCTCTGAGTTGTGTTGTGAGGCATTGATTGCCATCATGCAGAACTCCTTTTCCTCTGCATCATCCTCATCATCACTGGAGCTGGAAGAGGCTTCTGACTCCTCTTCAGTCTCACTCCAGGATTCAGCAACAAACCCTTTCCTTGTATGCTTATTTTTGCTGAAAGAAGGTTTGCTATTGCCACTCCTTTTGGAGTCTTTCTCCTTTCTTCTCTCTTTTCTTTCTCTTCTGTCCTTGTTCTTGTTCTCTGGACAGTCAGGAACTATATGCCCTGGTTTCCTGCAACCAAAGCAAATAATGTCTTTGTTATTGCCAATGGACTTGTCATACCTTGGCTTATCCTGCTCCTTGTATGATCTTCTTCTGAAGTCCTTTCTGGCCATCTTATAGAATCTTTTGGCCAACAAGCTGAGAAGTTCATCATTGCCTGTAGCTTTTTCTTCAGGCAGATCCTCAGTTGCCTTGAATGCTATGGTCTTCTCCTTTCTTGTGGCTGGTGAAGCAGCCTTCTGTTCTTCCTCTCTATTCTTGATGAGCAGCTCATAAGATTTGAGCTTACCCAACAAGGCTTCAGTGGTGATCTCATTCAGACTTCTAGCATCTTTGATTGGCCAGATTCTTGAATCTCAAGTGCTGGGGAAGCACATTAGGATCTTGTCATTGAGTTCTGTCAGAGAAATCTCTTTGTCCAATGTCCTTAGTTCACTGACAATTAGACTCAATCTATTGTGCATGTCTCCCACTAACTCAGTCTCTCCCTTCTTGAAGTTTTCATATTGAGAGATGAGATGAGATCTTCTGTCCTTTCTCTCATCAGCTGAGCCTGAAACTATTTCTGAGAGTCTATCCCAGATTTCCTTGGCTGAATTACATTCAGCTACCTTTTGAAAAATGTCATCTGACATTGTCTGGGCTAGAATGTTCATAGCCTTTGCATCAGCTACTTTCCATTTTTTTATGTCAGCATCTGTTCCTGATGGAGGTGGAACAGCATTTGTACTTGTACTTTCTGGGGGTCTTGGACACACTGTCAAAACAGAATTAAATATATCTTCGTCAATAGAATTCATGTAGAGTCTAATCCTTGCTTTCCAAAGTGCAAACTTTGACAGATTGCACACTGGAGGTCTGGTGCTAGCATAATCTTTGTTTTGGGCCATGATTTGTGCAAACAAAATCTAATAATAGAATACAAAAGAAAACAGATCTAGTTTGGGATTTTTGGGTTCAGGTGTTAGCCTGTACAACCAATCAGGTATGGTATGTTTAACCAACCTCGCTTTGATACCAATTGAAAGGGAAACTAGATCTGATATACTCTAGAGGGGGGTGAATAGAGTATATGGTGCTTTTAAAAACTTTTGCAAACCTTTACAACAATTGTTGTAATGAGTGTGAGCAGGGAAGCAGAAGTAAAACTAATCACAGAACTAAGCTATGCAAGAGCTAAGCACAAGAAAATCTAGGCCAGAAACAAAAAGAAAAACAAGCAGAACCAGATGACACAAGGAAATATAGTGGTTCCCCAAACTTGGGTACATCCACTCTTCTACCACCCTAGGTAGGAATCCACTGCAGGATGAGTTGATCAGGTGTCCTGGGCACCAATGAGCTTTTGATAAGGTGCTCAAAAACCAAAGCAGATTTTTTGATCAGGTGTCTTGCCACCAATGAGCTTTTGACAAGGTGCTCAAAAAGCAGATTCAAACTTTTGAAGGGAGTTTGAAAAACCCTTTACAGAGTGGGGGTGAGAGATTGACGGCAGTCTTCTCTTTCTCAATCAACTGAGAAGACTAAGTGGATTGATGTCAAAGCTCCCCCTGAATCCTTGAAATCTTCAGGAAGAAAAGCTTTGCTGAGGGTGATAGGCCTTCAAAGATAGAACTCCAGCAATAGATGGTTTCAGCAATGGCTGAAATGTTGAGTGTCTGGAGTCTTGAAATGATGTTGGCCTTGAACACTTTGAGAGCTGAAGAGATCTGAAGAATTTTTGAAAGCTTGATCTCTTTGATGAGTGTTCTTCAGAAATCTTTTTGACAGAAGATTTTGAAAGAGTCTCTGTATTCTGAGTTGTGTGTCCTCTTCTTGTCAATCTCTATTTTGATTCAAAAACATCCTGTCTTTTATTCTCTGTGCCAGAATAGAATATCACTCTGTCAAAGATAGTCGTTGGTCTGCATTGATTACAACCTTAATTGCATAATTTCTTCTAAAGGAAAGTCCACAGAATTATTCCTTGAAAAATCCCTTGAAACTTGGTCCAGAAGTAAATGAAAACGGCTAGCAGATCTTCTGAATTAATTGCAAAATAACTTCTAACTGATTTGAATTTGAATTCTGAAAGATAACTGAAAACGTCGAACTGAGCTCTGCTATCGTCGATCTGAGCTCAGCGAACTGGAAAATTCAAGCAGCAACATAATCGTCGATCTGAGCTCAAAGATCGTCGAACTGAGCTCAGAGATAAAGATCCAGTGCAGAGTCAAAATCGTCGACCTGAGCTCACCGATCGTCGAATGGAGTTCAACGATATTGTGAAGTTGAGCTCAGCGATCGTCGAATGGAGCTCGACGATATTATGAGGTTGAGCTCAGCGATCGTCGAATGGAGCTCGACGATCTGTAGAAGTTGAGCTAGACGATCGTCGACCGGAGTTCGACGAATCGTCGTGCTGAGCTCGACGATTAGACTTGGTCTCCAGACAAAAAACTTGTTCTTCAGGGCAGCTTCCAATCCTAGACTTCTAACCCTTAGACTCAATTCTAATTGACCTATTAAGCTATACAGAAGGTCAAACACAGATTCCTAGAGACATAGTGATCCTGACCCAAATTAGTAATAGGGTGTTCCAATAGGCATATTCATGAGGGTTCTTCTTGTAGCCGTGCTTCTGCAGCTAAGCATCTATTCTCCCATTCCAGGCTCGAGCCCCTTGCTTCAGCCCGTACAAAGCCTTGTCCATCTTGCATACTTTTCTCTCCGGCACCTTCACCACATAACCTGGAGGCTGCTCGATGTACACATCCTCCTCCAGGTAACCATTCAGGTAGGTAAATACCACATCCATCTGCATGATCTTCCATCCATGATGGGCAACCAGAGCGATGATCAACCGGATAGTGTCTATCCGCGCCACTGGGGCGAATACTTCATCATAGTCCACTCCTTGGACTTGTCGGTATCCCTTCACGACTAGTCATGCCTTGTGCTTCTCCATGCCCCCATCTTTGTTCTTCTTCACCTTATAGACCCATTTCACCCCGAGGGGTTTTTGGCCTCCAGGTGGATCCACCAGCTTCCATGTGTCGTTCTTCTTGATGGAGGCGATCTCCACATCCATCGCCTTTCTCCAAGTTGTTTCTTTTGCGGCGTTTCATAAGAGCACGGCTCAACATATGCAAATAAACAGTATAATGAAAAATTGTTAAGTGTTGGTGTCGTCTCCTCATAGATATCATCCAACCTCCTCATCCGAGGTTAAAGACGGTTATCTTTACTTCCACTGGTGTTGGCTCCACCTGAGCTGCCACCACTTGTACTTGCTCCACTTGAGTAAGGGGGAGTGCTCCCCCTGAACCTCTGCTAGGTGGTGATGGTGGCTCAACTCCACTCATCTCGGCTTCAGCATCTTCTCTACCTTCCTCCTCATCATCCTCGTAGAACATCCCCTTGATGCCTCTCGTTGCTTCATCCCAGCTCTAGCTTCTTCCTTCTTCAAACACCACATCCCTTGAGATGATGGACTTCTCCGTCACCGGGTTATACAACTTATAAGCCTTGCTCGCAGGAGCGTAGCCTATAAAGATACACTTCTCGCTCCGGTCATCCAGCTTCTTCCTCCTCTGGTCCGGGACGTGGGCATAGGCCACACACCCGAAAACCCTTAGGTGCTTCACACTGGGCTTCCACCCACTCCAAGCTTCGAATGGAGTCTTGAACTTCACACTCTTTGTTGGGCAACGGTTCAGCACGTACACTGCCACTTGCACCGCTTCCACCCAGAACTTCTTCGGCAAACCCTTGCCCTTCACCATACTCCTTGCCATGTTCATGATGGTAAGGTTCTTACTCTCTGCCACGCCATTCTGTTGAGGCGAGTATGCCGCCGTCAGCTGATGAGAGATCCCCCATTGCTTATAGTACTCGTCAAACAGCCTAGAGGTGTACTCCCCACCCCTATCCGTTCTGAGCACCTTCAGCGGTTGACTACTCTCCTTCTCAGCCATCGCCTAGAACTCCTTGAACTTATCAAGTGCCTCAGCCTTCTCCCTTATGAAATAAACCCAACACTTCCTGCTGAAGTCGTCAGTGAAGGTAATGTAGTACTTGCTTCCACCTATTGAAGTAGTCTCAAATGGACCAGCGATGTCCGAGTGAACTAACTCCAGCGGCCTTGTTGCTCTCCGGGACTTGCCACCCTCAAAAGTTTCTCTCCTCTGCTTCCCCTTCGTGTATGACTCACAGACCCTATGAGGAGGTGTGATCATCGGCAGCCCATCCACCATCTTGGAACGTGACAGCAGCTTCATGCCCATGAACCCCAGATGGACCATCTGGTGGTGCCACAGCAAAGCTTCCTCTTCTTCTCTTGTCTTCACAAGACATGCCATCTCCTTGGCATCCATACTCAGAGGAAAGAGGTGATTCGTCTCCATCTTCACTCTCACCACTTCTTTTCCTTGACTATCCTTCATAGCTAAGGTACTATCCCTCAATAAGACACGATAGCCCTTCTCTAACAGCTGTCCAAGACTTAGGATGTTGCTCCTCAAGCCTGACACATCGAAGACATCGTTGATCTGTACCTCCTTCCCATTCATTGTGACCGCTATCACTCCTCTTCCTTCGACAGATATCTTTGAGGCGTCGCCAAAACTGACTTCACCACCATTTGCCTCAAGGCTAGTGAACAACTCCTTATCTCCACACATGTGGTTACTTGCGCCAGTATCCAAGTACCACACCTCGTTCCTCCCTCCTGCAGTACCTTGGATGGTAAGGAACATCATCGGGTTGCCACCCGTGTTACTTGCCTCAGCATAGTGGTTGGCTTCTCCTCCCTTCCTTGGAGCCCAACAATCGTAGCTCATATGCCCGAACTTGTTACAGTTGTAACATTGAGTCTGGGTCATATCTCCTCTTCCTCTTCCTTGACCTCTTCCCTGGTCCCTTCCTTATCCTCTGCCTTGGCCTCTCCCTTGGCCTCTTCCTCTTCCTCTTCCTTGACCTCTTCCCTGGTCCCTTCCTTGTCCTCTGCCTTGGCCTCTCCCTTGGCCTCTTCCTCTTCCTCCTCCATCATGCTCCAACCGTGAGGTTGCTCTGCCTTCTTCTGGTTGTACTGATTTCTTCCGAAGTCTCTTCCACCTCTTCCTCCTCTTCCTCCTCTACCTCTTACTTGGTATCCTTGGCCACGCTGGCCTCCTCTTCCTGAGCTTTCTCCAAAGTTAAGCTGAGTCTGGAGTGCTTTTCCTAAGCCACTTGACTCCTCATCATCCTGCAGCATGCGGTACTCATGGGCTTGCAGTGAGCGGACAAGTTCATCTACCGCCATCTTGGTGAGATCCTTCGATTCCTCAATGGCCACAACCACATGTCTGAATTTCTTGGTCATCGATCGCAGGAGCTTTTCCATGAAACTAACATCATCTAATGTTTCCCCATTCCTCTTCATCTCGTTCGTGAGCGTCCGTAAACGTATCACGTAGTCACCCACCTTCTCCGAGCTTTGCATCCTCATCACCTCATACTGGGCTCGGAGGGATTATAGCTTAACCTTCTTTGCTTTACCCACTCCCTGCATGGAGCGTTGTAGTATCTCCCAAGCCTCCTTGGATGTCCCAACATCTGAGATCTTCTCAAATGTCGCCTCATCAACTCCTTGGTATAATAGGAATAAGGCCTTCTTGTCCCGCTTCTTTGCTTCCCTCAACGCTGTCTTCTGAGCGTTAGTCAACGCTGCCTCCGCTTCAGCAGTAAGCACCTCGACTCCCTCTTCAACTATCTCCCATAACTCTTTGGAGGCGAGTAGTACTCGCATCTGAATACTCCAGTTCCCGTAATTTGTCTTTGTCAACTTGGGGACTTGTCCCGGCATGGCGCTTCCCATTTCCATCTCAACTCTTCACTGAACACTTCCAAGCAACTTCCAGGGGTTGAACCTGGCTTTGATACCACTTGTTGGAAACGTGTATGAGCTCCCTCTACCTTCCCAAAGATTTCCCGAAAAACTTCTAAGTAGTCGGCGAGACCAACTTGGCGAGACCGCCAAGTCGCACGGTTACTACCCCGGCGAGACCGCAACCCACTCGCGACCTGACCACCCAACTTGCGTGGCGAGATCCACCTAGTCGTGCGATCACGACGCCAACGAGCCCCTACTCGCTTGGTGAGTCCTCCTGCGCGAGCTCCTCCTGCGTTAGCTTCTCCTGCGCGAGCTGCTACTCGCTTGGCGAGTTCCCTTGCGCGAGCTCCTCCTCCGGCTTGCCCGGTTAGACAAACAAACCGCCCGGACACCACTCTTCTCGCGGCGGGATCAAAACCCCTGAGCGCTGCGGCGCTCTCTTTCTCTCTCTAAAATAGGAACAAGGAATTTGAGAGTTTATCTCTCTATACTCATCAAACTTTACAAGTGATACAACATGCATATTTATACGCTAAGGAAAAACTTTCCAACTACCTCATATATATGCAATCTCTCTCTCCTATTGAATACAACTTTTTAACTAACCCATTAAATACAACTCTTTTTCTCATATATTAAATAATTATAACTAAAATATTATAACTCCAAAAGTAGTGAGACCCGGTCAAACATGTCAACTCCAACACACCACCCCTGCAGGAGCTCTGCCTCGCCGGAAACATCCCACCCGAGCTCCACCACCTTCCACCACCACTAATGGTGGATCTCGCCGGAAGCCCCGAAGGCAGCGAAATCTGGTGGAAAACTTCTCCTCTCCTTCCTCCCTATCTTTCCAACGAGTTGGATGCGAGCTCCGGCGGCCGGAGCGCCCCGCCGTCACCCCCTCCCATTCATTCAAAATAATAAAAAAAAGAACTCCGGCAATGGCCGGCGGCGGCAGGGCGCCGGACCACCGCCGGAGTGAGCGCCCACCCCCGGTAAGTCATCTGGGGGCGGAGCCATGGCCGGCCGGCGCCCTGCCGGCGGCAGAAATGACCCGCAAGGTTCGTTTTTTTGGTACAGGCGATGGGGAAATGAGGAAGAAGATGGAAATAAAATTTATAATTTTTATAATAATTATGATTATTATAATATTATAATCAAAATAGGTATTTTATTTTCTGGAGAGTAATATTGGGCCATGATGAAAAAGTTTTGAACATGAATATTGTTCCCATTAATGATGGAAGTCTACACAAAAAATTTGGGAATTTTTGAAGTTAATTTAGTATTTTTAAAAGCCTAAATAAGAATTATTTGACCAATTTGGAGGCCTAGAATTGCTTGGAAAATTTTTAAAAAATTAATTGTTATTTTTAGACCCTCTAAAAGGTTGTATTAAAATTTGAGAACCTTAGAATAAAAATTAAGGATTTTTCAATTTTTGGAGCCTTGGGTCACGCTCGAAAATTTACGCGCTCAAATTCTTTGAAAATGAAAATCGAAGCGCCACTTTATATTGAATATTAAGTTCAATTTATTAAGCGACGAGAGTTATCGAAGCACGATTTTCAGCTCAGAGTATTTCGAGGTTTTTGCCAAAACCACCGAGTGCCTTGTTCTTAAAATAACTCTCGGGCATTTTGGGTGGACTCGGAAGATGAAAGTATGAACTTTGAGTAATATATTCCCCAAACTCGTTTTAGGTAAAGAATTTCCCTCATGTGTTGGGAACGATTTTCGTGGTTGAAATTCGAGGAAGAATGTGTCATCTGACGAGATTCTCGGATTCGATCCGACACAAGAAATCAAATAGATATTTATTATCGGATGAATAATAAAAATATAACTCCGGATAAGCTTCTCATGATCCGATTAAGCCGTGATTAAAAAGGGCGCAACTGAATTATTATCGGATCTTAACAATAGGTGTAACCCAAGAAAATCTTGAAGACTGAAAAGGGACTGAATACAGCTCCTGAGAACGGAGAAGAAATTGTGAATGCCTCCTGAGAACGAAAAAGGAACTAAAAATACCTCCTAGAACAAAGATGGAACTGAAGCCTCGTGAATGGAGTGATTGGACTACTAACCATTTCCTTTATGATTATTCCAGTCTTGCACTGATCCAGTTCCTTTATTTATTTCAGTTCAGTACTTTCAATTCAGTTCTACTCCAGTCCCGTACTGGTCAAGCTCAATTTAGTACTACTGCAGTCTCGTAATGGTCAAGTTCATTTTAATTCAGTACTACTCCAATCTCGTACTGGTCAAGTTCATTTTAGTTCAGTACTTTCAATTCAGTAATACTCTAGTCTCGTACTGGTCATGTTCATTTCAGTTCAATACTTTCAATTCAGTACTACTCCAGTCTCGTACTGGTCAAGTTCATTTCAGTTCAGTACTTTCAATTCAGTACTACTCCAGTCTTGTACTAGTCAAGTTCATTTTAGTTCAATACTTTCAATTCAGTACTACTTCAATCTCGTACTAGTCAAGTTCATTTCAGTTCAGAACTTCCATTTTAGTACTACTCCAGTTCCGTACTGGTCACATCTCATTATGCAACGTTTATTATCAACAGCTTTAATTACTGCATTTTTGTTACTGTTGGGTTTCTCTATGAGGATGGCACAACACTTGTGCACGCAGCGGAAGAATAAAACATCAAGAAAACCCAAAAGAAATGGGATCGGGCCATGATAGTTGAATCAAGAAGTTAACATACAACTAGGCAAAAATTACCTCGGTGGCTTTGAGTCACAACTCAACGGAGATGCTCCAAGCTTTATATTCCTGCTGGTGGCGAGTTGTACGTGGAATAATGTCCACATCTCTGCAGAAATCCACACGAGCGGGAGAACGCCGAACTTTCCATCGCACGGAAGATCGGGAAGGATGAAGACCGCACCTTGCTTTCCACGGACTGCTAGGTCCGTGCCAGGAAGAGCAACACCATCGACGATCGCCGGAGAGGAGGTGGTCGACGGAGCGAACACGGCGGCGGAACCCTTCCGTCGGCGGGATTCGGGATCGGCGGAACGATCGCGGAGCGGAACTCTTCCGTCGCTTTCGACTCGATCAGCTAAGGACAGATTAGATCCCCGAAAACCCTAAGTGTTCTATTTATACTTAAAGTATAAAATAGACTTAGGAGTGTCGCTATCTGCAGACCACCCAAGAATAAGGTTTCCAGAATCGGCGAGAATCACCAGCCGATCGGTGAGAATCGATCGTCGAGAATCACTAAGGATCGGCGAGTATCGGCTAGGATCGGCGAGAACCAGTCAGCGAGAATCGGTCGGCGAGAATCACCAGCAGATTCGGCGAGAATCAATCGGGGAGAATGCCCGATGATTCACGTCGAATCTTAGGTTGACGATTCTCGTCGATCGTCGAGAATCACCGACGATACACGTCGAACAGGGTCGACGATTCTCGTCGATCAGCGAGAATCAGAGTACACTACTCGACGATTCTCGTCGATCGGCGAGAATCCGAGCACCAATCCACCAAGGCAACACTTTGCCCAACCCGACTCTCCTTTAAGGCAACACTTTGCCCACAACCTCATTCAGGTCGGTGATTGGTAACCTTTACCAACACAGTCAATCATCCAACTTCTCCACATCTCTTATGTGTGACCCTGCAGGCTCATATCGCGTTGGCAGTGAGATTACATGTTTGACCACTTCTAGATCACAATGGTAACTCCAACAGACTCCCACTTGATCTTGAAAGTATCAAACCAAAAACCTCACAAACAATGAGCGGCATCTAGCAATGCATCATTGCTCCCTAAGCAATAAGAGTTTATAACTCATAAGCCTTTATGACCAATGTATCAACGTTGTCTTTGTCCCTTACATCCAGAAAGAACTAGAGGCATGGACCGTGTCACCCTCATAATAGCTCAATCCAAGTTTTCTTGATCCAGGACAGACTTCCAGAGAATGATGAGTCCAATATCACATATTGACTCAACCAAGCATGGCCATGCATTTCTCAGTCCAGTTCCATCAAGGGGCCCATGGATGCAACTCTTGTCATACAAGAGGACAAATTCCATATCTGCTCACACACAAACACCCAAATGATTCGTAACATGCCCAACAACCACCCTTATCATCAACCTTTCTCAAGGAAGACTTTAGATGACATCAAAGCACGCTCTTCCTCACTTGATGAATGCTGTGACTTCAGGTCAAAGGACCACAACACCATTGTCAATTGAGACCTACTCGTGACACGATTGGATGATAATCCACAGAGTAGCCTCAGGTTGGGTCTGTCCAGTACAACTTGTTCACTAACAAGTACCCACGTGATGACTTGATATCACAATATCATGACCTGTGAGAACCGGTCATCAGTCAACACACGTGCTAGTCTTCATGTACCATCATCACCCTTAGCTTCTATGATGATACTTGACCAGAGACCTTTTAAGAATGAAGCTTCAAATAAATCACAGGCTCTCACATTAAAGTCATGTACTTGATGTCCCATGGAAGCGAACATTCTAAGGGTATCTATTATGTTAACATTTAACTATCAAATAGAAAAGCTCATAATAAAAGAATTTGCCATTAATTGTAAGAGAAAAACTAGGTACATTGTTCATCATATGAACAAATAGCCAACAAAATACATGTTTACATGCAATCCACAAGATTCTCGCTAGAGTTGATCATTTAGGTATCGTATACCCATCGATCTAGTATGACCATCATGCTTTCTCTGCGCGAGAGGCTTTGTCAGCGGATCCGCAATATTTTCCTCAGTCGACACTCTGCAAATGTTCACATCTCCTCGTTCGACAATCTCACGAATAAGATAAAACCGCCGAAGTATGTGCTTGGAGCGCTGATGGGATCTAGGTTCCTTAGATTGTGCAATTGCACCATTGTTATCACAGTAGAGAACTACGGGACCAACAATGCTAGGAACTACATCAAGCTCGCCGATGAATTTCCTAATCCATACAGCCTCCTTCGCTGCATTAGCTGCGGCGATATACTCGGCCTCTGTTGTAGAATCAGCAACTGTCTCTTGCTTGGAACTCTTCCAGCTTACAGCTCCTCCATTCAGGCAAAACACAAAACCTGACTGAGACTTGGAGTCGTCTCTATCAGTTTGGAAGCTAGCATCCGTGTAACCACTTACAACGAGCTCTTCCTCACCACCATACATCAAGAACACATCCTTAGTCCTTCTTAAGTACTTCAGGACATTCTTGACTGCAATCCAGTGACACTCACCGGGGTCTGACTGATACCTGCTAGTCATGCTCAAAGCAAAGGAGACATCGGGTCGAGTACATAACATCGCGTACATGATTGATCCAATTGCCGAAGCATATGGAATTAACTTCATGCGGTCCTTATCTTCATAAGACTTTGGACACTGGTCCTTAGAGAGATTCACACCATGAGACATGGGCAAAAATCCTTTCTTGGACTCAAGCATGTTGAACCGCTTCAACACCTTTTCGATGCATGCACTCTGGGTCAAACCCAGCAACTTCTTCGATCAATCTCTATAGA